>WRNY01000055.1:0-221318 GCA_012978405.1 Pseudocercospora macadamiae
CCCTAACCCTAACCCTAACCCTAACCCTAACACTTATTTTATATATTCTAAGTCTTTATTTATCTAACTTTTATATTATATATTTCTTTCTTTACTCTAATATAGATAATTTTCTTTCTATCTATAGTAGTAAGTAGTATAATAGCTTAACTACTATATTATACTTATAGTATAAGTCTTAAGAAATTAAAGAATAGTTAGAAAGTATCTAATAATATATTAGTATATAATATAAAAAGATAGTAAGTAATACTAAGAGTCGCTTTTTTTACTATATAAAGTTTTAAAATATACTTAATTTAAAATAGTCTTAATTCTACGCTTCTAGTAACTCTAGCTATAATATAGTTATTATAAAGATTATTTTTAAAATACTTTTTTTTATTAGTTAAAGTTATAATAAATTCTTTTAAAGTTATTATACTTTACTATTACTAAATTTACTCTAATACTTATTAAAATTTACTCTAAATAAAGTAGGCTACTAAGAGCTTTAGCTATCTCGACCTATATACCTAGTCGATATATATACTAATAAGGTAAATAGAGAGACTATTAATATATAATCTAATATTTAAAGTAATTAAAAAAGAGTAAATAGAAAAGTAAATAACTCTAATAGCTATTAGAAAAAAGAAAAATTTTAATAGCTATTAGAGTCGTTTAGAATATAGTAGGCTTATTACTATAGAAAATATAAGATAAATAGAGTATATAAGAAGTTAGAATTAATAGTAGAAGTATTAGATAAAAAAAAAAAAGTATAAAAGTAAAAAAGTATTAAGTTAAGATACTAGATAAATATAAGTATTATATTATATAAGTAGTATATAACTAAGGTATATAGCTAATAAAGTATTAAATAGAAGAGCTATATATAGTTATAATATATAAAAGTAGATAAGCTATATATATATTTTCTTTCTTAATAGGCTATATATACTAAATAAATAATAGAATAATTATTATTATAGTTTATACTAGAAAACTAATATAGTTAAGTATAAGAGAAGAAAAAGATATTAGTAAAGAAGTAAAAGAATATTAAGTTAGAACGCTAGATAAATATAAGTATTATATTATATAAGTAGTATATAACTAAAGTATATAGCTAATAAAGTATTAAATAGAAAAGCTATATAGCGTTACTATACCTAGCGCTACGTCTAACTCTAACTTAGAAGTACTTAATAGTAGCTTTTTATAGTACTATTATTAACTCTACTATAGTTTTTAAAGCTAAAATAATCTATTTAATTCTAGTTCTAATAATCTATAAATATAGTAAATATAGAATTATATATAAAAAAGTAAATAATATAATAATTACTATTAGCTAAAATATATTTATATTAATAATATAGTTTTTAACTTTTTATACTTTAGAAATATAAATAAAAGTACTTAATATTATTAAGATACTTTTTCTAGTACTTATTAAAGTAATATATTTTATTTTTTACTTCTAACTTTTTTATTTTTATTTTATTTATATTTTATTTATTACTATTACTAAATATTTTTAGAAAATTAAAAAAAAAAAATTTAATAACTTAATTAAATTAAGTAATAATAATTCTAGTTAGAATAGCTTCTATTAAGCTAAAATTAAAATTAATTTTTTTTATATAGTTTTAAAAACTTTATTTTTATTTCTTTTAGTTTTAGTATATAATTATATTAGAAGCCTTTATTAATAAAATATAAGTTTAATTACTAATATTATTCTTACTATTATTATAGCTTTATATACTTTATAAAATACTAAATAATAATCTAATAAATAAAATATAAATAAAAAATAGTTTATTTTATTAAATACTAGTATAAACTTAATTATTTATTATACTTATTTTATATTTTTAAACTTATATATATTTTATATTATATAATTAAATACTCTTTTTTATTATATATTTTATATTACTTTACTTAAAGAAATATAAGCTTAGCTTACTAATAACTTTAGAAACTTTTAGTACTAGCTTAAAGTACTTTATATAAATATATTATTATTTACTAACTTTAATTTAAAAGTCTACTTTCTATAAGCTATATTTTAATTTATTAATATAAGTTTATATTTTATAAAATTAAAAATACTTAGAATTATATTTCTAATTTTCTAATATATAATATATATTTTAAATTTATTTTTATAATATAGATCTAATTACTATTAGCTAGTTATAATAGTACTAAATCTATTTATTATAGTAAAGTATAAATAGAATTAATAAATTTTTATAAAAGTATTAGAATAATAAAACTTTATATATTTATATAATTATAAATTATATAGAAAATAAATCTAGCTATAGTTAGTATTTAAAAGTATTTTTATTAATAGTAAGCTTACTAATCTAATACTAAAGCTCTAGTAGAAAGTTAAGTAAATAAAAAAGCTATTATAAAGTTAGTTATATATTAGAAATATAAATTATAATTATTTACTTTTTTTAAAATTTAAAACTAACTATTAAATTTAAGTTTATTAAATATTTTAAACTTAAATTATAATCTTTTTAGTTATACTATTTATATAAGCTTCTATAAAAAGTTATATCTATTATAATCTATTATAGAAAATTTTATAATAAAAGAAGTTAGTACTTACTATATAAATACTAGAATATAAAAGCTATTTAATATATTTCTAATAAATAAAAAAGTTAAAAATAAACTTAAAAATAGTACTTTCTTTACTAGTAAATAAACTAATAATATTACTTAGAAATATTAAAGTTTACTATTAAAGTTTTATAATAATAGTATTAATAATTATAATAGTAAAAATATTATTATTAGAAATACTATAATATAAATAGATAGAAATAGAAATAGAATTCTTTAAGTAGTATAAAAATTATAAATTTTTATTTAAAGCTTTAATAATAAAATATATAATTAGATTTACTATTAAATAGTTAATATTACTATTATAAAGAAACTTAGCTTTATTTACTTTATTTTACTTAGAGTATTATAAAAGTATTATTATAATAGTATAAGTTTTAATATTATAAAAGTAGAAAAAAAATTTTAAAGTTTAAATAAATAATTTATATTTATATTATAAATAGATCTTTATATATAAAACTAAGACTTAAAGCTAACTAAGAAAAAAAATTATAGTATTTAAAAATTTAAGTATATACTATTTACTAGTAATAATATTCTATAATTATAAATATAAAGTTATTATAGTATAGAATAACTTAAAGTTCTTTTAGTAATATAAAATAAATTATTAAAAATTATTTATTTTTAAGTATACTTTTACTAATAATTCTATATACTAATAAGTTTAAAGTAGATTATAAAACTATAGTTACTAAATTTTACTAGCTTTTTTTTTATATTATAAGTATTTATTATATTAAAAATAGCTTTAAATATATTTTAAATATATTTTAAAACTTTTATATAAAAGTTATTATAAAGTAATTTAATTATAACTTACTTATATTTACTTTTATATAATATATTTTTTTTAGTAAGTTTTTTTTTTATAATAATTATAAAAATAAAAAATTAGAAGATTTTAAAACTTAAGTTTAATAAAATATTTTATATATAGTATTAAACTATAATAATTTCTATAAGTCTTAGTAGGTTTTTATAAATATTTTTAATATATATATTTCTAAAAATATAGAAAATACTACTTTTTATTATTATTACTTATTCTATTATTTAACTAAAGTTATTTTATTATTAGTACTATTATTACTTTATAAGTATTTTTTTAGTAATAACTAAAGTCTAAGTATACTAACTAGAAAGTTTAATCTTTTTAAATAAAATAGATTATAAATTACTAAAATTTATTTAAAATTTTCTTATAAAATTATTTTTATTTTCTATTAGATTTATTTAAATATAGTTAAAAATCTTTAATAAAAAGTCTTTATTTTTTAAATTTATTTTTCTTTCTTTAGACTTATATAGAATACTAAAATAAAGTTAATTTAATAGAAGTTACTTTTAATATTATTATTTTTTTTATTCTAATATATATATATATAATTATAAGCTTTTAAAGTAGCTTTACTATAATTAAGTCTAACTTACTAATAGTCTACTACTAAAATAATATAAATAGATTTATATTTATTATTTATTAATTTCTAATAATAACTTATTTAAAGTCTATTATTATAATATTAGTTTACTTTTTTTTAAAAAAAAAATAAAAAGCTAGTATAATTATAATAGTTTTATTTCTAGCTATATATTTAGTTTATTTATATCTAGCTTTTCTTAGATTAGTAATAGTACTAAAAATCTAGCTTATTATAAGAAAGTATAATATTTTATATTAAGTTTTACTAAAACTTTTAAGCTTAATAATATTTTAATTCTTTAAGTAAAAACTAATTTCTAAATATATTATATACTAGATAAATATTTTATTAGCTTTATTAATACTACTATACTAAATAATATAGCTAAAGTAATTTTTTTTTTAACTATATTTTTTTTAATACTTTTTTAATTATTTTAGTTTAAAGTTATAATTATATTAGTATATATAACTTACTATATAATAAACTTTTTATTATACTAGAAAATTTCTTTATTATATATAGCTTTACTAATAACTTTATATTCTCTAAGTATATTTCTAAATATTTTATTAATAGTATTTTTTTTAATATATTTACTAATAATAGTAATTTTTTTCTAAGCTAGTATTCTTACTTCTATATTATTATTTTTAATTCTAGTACTATAGTATATTTTATTTTAAATAATAAAACCTACTTATAAATACTATATTAAATATTCTATTTTTTAATAATATAATAAGTATATATATCTAGAGAATAGAAATCTAATAAAAGTTTTATTAAGCTTTATATTAGTATACTATATAAATTACTATATAACTTACTTAGTAACTTTAAAATACTATATAGATTTTATATAACTACTAAGTTTACTTAATACTTTTTATACTTTACTTAAAACTCTATTAGTATAATATATAGTAATTATTTTAAATATATTATTTTTAATAAAATACTTAATATAAAAAAGCTAAATAGTTATAGTAATTATTTCTACTATTCTAACTATAATTTATAAATAATAAAAAAATACTATTTTTTAAAATAGCTTTATTATTTAGCTATACTATTATAAATAGTATCTAATTATTTAGTAAATATAGCTTTTAACTTAAATAAAGTACTTTATATTAATTTCTATACTCTAAGTATTATTTATTATATAGTTAAAAGTATACTAATTATAGTAGAACTCTAAACTAATTTCCTAGTTATTAATATTATAATCTTTAAACTTAATTTTTTATATAAGATTATTTATAATTTTATTTTATATATTTCTAGCTAATATAGTTAACTAGTAAAAGTTCTACTTAATAATAAACTACTTATAATAAATATATTAGAGTATTAGCTTAAGCTAAATTATATATAAATACTTAGTAATACTTTTACTATTATACTATTATAAGCTTTTTATTTAAAAACTAATTAATAACTTTAACTCTAATACTATTACTTTACTTTATAGACTTATATAATATATAGTTTTTAATTTACTTTAAAATTTCTAAAATTATATAAGCTTTATAATTTTAAAATATCTAAGCTATAGATATATATAAGCCTAAATAGAATAATATTTATACTATTTTATTTTATAAGTAATAATAATTATTTTAGCTACTTTATAAAGCTATAAAATATATTTAAAAAAAATAAAAAAAAAATTATATAAGTTTTAAAACTAGTATAGTAAGTATTTTTTATTATCTATAATAGCTTATATTTTCTAAGTTACTAATAGATTAAAAATAGCTTAACTTAAATAAAAAAATTAGTAAAATATTATATATATTAATATACTTTTTTTTTATTAAATTAAAATATTTATTTAATAATAATACTAAATTTATTTTATATATATATATTTTTCTATTTAGTTTTATAGTAAATAAAAGCTATAAAGCTTTTATATATATAATACTTATTATATTATATATTTAAATAAAATATTTTATTTTAAAGATTATATTTTATTATACTTTCTTTTACTAAAATAAGCTTTTTTATTAGAAATATTTTTTAAATAATTAACTTATATTATAAAATTAGTATATTTTTTTTAATAAAGTTTTATTATATACTTAGCTTTTAGACTCTATAAGTAGACTTTAATAGTCTATATACTTAAATATATAGATTATATAATTCTTTATATTACTTATTAGCTATTATTTTTATAAATTTTAAAAACTATTTATTAAATTTTTTTAAATACTTTCTATTTATATAATAAAGATTTCTTATTTACTAAAAAAATAAAATAGTATTTTTATAGTTTTTAGTATTCTTATACTAACTATTTTAAATCTTAATATAGTAATCTTAGCTAGAAAAGTATTTATAGTAGTTTTTTTTACTTTAGTAGAATACTAAAATTTTAAATAATTTTTATTTTATAAAAAAAGCTTTATTAAAATAGTTATAAATTTTACTAATAGATTTTTACTATTACTCTAATAATAGTAGAACTATAGTAAAAGCTAATAATAAATAGGCTTCTAGAAGAAAAAAAACTTTAAAATAGTATATTTTATACTTACTAAAATAGTTTTATATTTATAAGTATTAAGTTAAAATACTATAATATAAGTAATTAAAAATATATAGTATATTAGAAAATTTTAAATAGCTTATAAATACTAATTTTATAAATATAAGTACTAGTTATATTTTAATATTTAGACTTCTTTTTAGTATATACTAAATTATATTTAAAAATATATAATCTATATAAATTAATAGTTAAATTATAATTAGACTTACTTAAATCTTTTTTTAATATTAGAAATTTATTTATTTTATATATATCTAATATTTATATTTAGTAACTTAAAAAATATATTAAAGTATATACTCTAGTATTATTTATTTTACTTTATTAGCTTAGAGAAAGTATAATAACTTAAATCTAATACTTTATATTATAAGAATTTTTTATTATTTAATTAATAATTTTTCTAGTATTACTAATTCTAGAGTAGTCGACTATATATATTAATAATATTAAAGAGATACTACTCTATTTATAGAAGCTTCTATTAATATTTTATATTTTAAATATAAATAAATATTAAATAACTAACTTAATTTTAGTTAGTATTAGTATATTTTAAAAGTATTAGTATAAATTATACTTAGTAGTTTTTTCTTTTTTTATATATAAAGAATTTATTAACTAGTACTTTTACTAGTAGAATAATTTACTATTTTAAAAGCTTTTAAAGTAAAGATTTAAAGTATTTTAGTAATTTTATTACTTTTAACTAGTAGTAAAAATAGTAATATTATAAATTTATAAATAATTAACTAATACTCTTTAATAAGCCTAATAAAACTATAGAAGAGAATAAGCTACCTATAGCGACTATTAACGCTAATATAGTAGAAACTCTATAATTTTAAACTAGTAGTAAAAGTAAAGTTACTATTAACTTCTAATAGACTTAGATTAAGTAAGTACTTTTATAGTATTTATACTACTTATACTTTTCTTTCTAAATATCGACTTTATAAACGTAGACTATATTAATTAGAAGTACTTATAATAAGCCTTATAGCTATAGACGCTACTAAGTAAGTATAAGGCTATTAGTAATAACTAGAGTATTAAAAATTAGTAGTATACTTCTAAGATATAAACTAGTTCTACTTAACTTTAGTTAAATAATACTTATATACTAGGTAGTATTAGTAATAGCTATTATAATAATAGTCGACTTAAGTAGCTATATAGTTCTATTTATATTATTATATACGCTAAGCTTAGTCTAGGTTCTATAGTATAATCTTTAGAAAAGAATAAGCTAGACTAAAAATTATAGCGTTAGAATCCTACTATAACGCTAGACGTAAAGTAGGGATAGATAGTAAAATAAGGGATATAAAAGGAGTAGGAGCAAGTTTATATAAGATTAAGCTTTATAGGCAGTAGCTTTGCCCGCTAAATATTCTAAGTATCGAAGAATAAAGCTATATTAAAAGTAGGTATATTTTATAAGTCTTATATAATATAGAAAGAAGTTTAATCGAGCAAGATTAAAGCTTTATAACTAATCGATTAATAAGTAAATACTTAGGTTATATATATTCCTAAAACTGCTATATCTACTATATAGAGAATGCTACGAGGAAGCCGAATAATAGATTATTTATAATAATATCCGTTTCTATCGCTAATAAAGATTTATAGCGTTAGCATTTTTAACGTTTCTATATCGAGATATTATAAGGCCGGCGTATTCTTATCGACCTCGTACGCTTTCTAACCGGCTGCAAGCTAATTATTATAAGATCTCGCCCGGTTTTGCGGAATTTAGAGAGTAGTTTACGAGTCGATAAAAAGATGCTAACTCGATCTCCCTATAACTTGCGCTTCGGTAATTAACATTGCAAGGTAGCTCGTAGGGATAATACGAAGGTATGGCAGTGAACGTGCTCTTTTAACGAGGAACGAAAGTTACTTACTATAAACTAAATACCAACTCTAAACCCACTATGCAATGCCTCTCGACACTTTCGACCTTGAAAGTTCGACTTTGAGACAACATAATCCGGACGTCCAAAACTGCAACACGAACAGCTTCAACGTCGGATCGTAGCAGCAGCGTCTAAGGTACACGAAGTCCTTGAACGCAATATGAGAGATCAGACAACATATAAAGGTCGGCTGCCTATCACAAAATGAACGATCAGTAAATCTCTCAGGAAATCGCAATAACATACATTTCAACCGACCAGAATATTCACTATTTTCAATTCTCACCAAAATGAAGGCCCCAACCATTCTCGCTATGCTCACTGCTCTTATGGCCGCCATGGCCGTTGCAGCACCGGCCGAAGATTCCAGTGTCATGCTTGAACGCAGGACAGAGACTGGCGTGCGAACAAGTCTACTGCATTCTGAGTGACCCGCTAACTCGGATCATAGATATGCCATAACCCAGAAAAGGGCGGGAACGCGAACACTTGGCCTAACGGATACTGCCAGATTGGCGGCAAGAATGGCAAAAAACGCGCCTGTCATGCCGTAAGACAACCATGATTATTCCCCTTTCTCTTTCACTTCAGAGGCTGACGCTTTCGTAACATAGAAACTTCAATGCACACATGCGGGCAACAAGTGCAGCAGGGGTCCAAATCATAATGGTAAATGGATTACAACCTGTCACTAAGAGTCGATGCCTTGTGTATGGAGAGCTTTGGGTTAGATCTGGAATAAGAGACAATCCTAGACACAGATCTGAATATGCTGTACCGCTGCTAGATCGGAACTCGCAGAATCATCATGCCATATCTCTTCAAACACAGCAAAGACCTCACCTTCGCTACCTTTTACGGTGTTCTGTAGTCCATCAGTAGCGGGAATCCGAGACTAATGCCATGGGTAACGTTTTATCCTCGACATGGAGCAGAGTATGCGGTCCGCCTCTTGGGCATTGTTTACGATTCTTTCCCGCCTTCGATCCTGTGGCGTATCGCTTTCGCAGTATGGGTCCAGACATGGGAACACCTCGCATGCTGTTCCCTCGCTCAGACATCTCTTGCTCATTTACTCTTATGGGATCTCCATTCGATATCTCTGGCCGTGACGATATCGTGAGCCCGTCAGGACGAGTGCGGCTAGCCCGGTTCGCCGGCCAAGGGGCATTGGCACGACAATGCGCAGCGGTGGCGCTGTCCGAGTCGTTAAGTATCTCGGTCGGCAGATTTCAGCTCTTGTGGCCGTGGTCGGCGATGATCAATGAGACATGGCAGAGTATGATAGGAGAGTCAAGGAGTGCTGTCAAAGGTGGAACGCCTACCTAATAACCAGAAGCGCCGCTTACGTAACACCTCCGCTTCATGCCCATGATTTACACTTCAGCTCGCTCCCTGCTTCCTTTCTTACTCTCTACATTCATCCTTCTCGGGAAAGCGTAGACTCGTCCCAGAGAGTGCTATGTGGACCCGATAACCATGCTTGAATTTCATCTCTTGGACTAGAGCGCAGATTGGAATGTCTCTACGATGACTGAAATGGAGACCGACGATGGACCCAAGAAACCGCGAATATATAGCGGGAATACGGCCACCGGTAGTGGGCGAGTTCAGTATGGGAATGTGTATAATTACCACGGCGTCTCCGTCAGCGGTAATGCGAGAGTACATCAGGGCGACTCGTACTACACACTGCCAGAGGGCGTCGAGCCGCTACAGCTACTAGGTGTCAACATCCGACAAATCAATCTGAATGACCGAAAATACCTTCATAGTTTTGTCACCGACGCTCGGGGAGGGAAAAGTACACAGGATCCCAACCCTTAGTCGATACGTCTCATTACGAAGCATGACGGGGAGGTGTCGCTTTCATGGAATGGGAAGGAACGCGTTCCGGATCTTCTTGATTCATGCAAGAAGTGGTTTACTAGTCTACCCAAAACACTTACCTCTATCAGCATATCTCAAGCAGACCAACACTATCTGAGAAGAAATACGACGTGCGCACTATTGATTGCAGAAATCTACAAACTTGATATGATCGCATTACTTGGGCAAGCACTAGATGTGGATCCGAAATTCTTCTTAAAGCACCTGGATATAGATTTTGCAGCCGAGTCGAGCGGCTGGCATGCCAATTTCAAGTTCGTTGACGAAAATTCTAGCCAGAAGCGTGGTACACATCGCCAAGACCATCACTCTGCGACGGCTGTGAGGATTTCCTGCCTTCCATCACATCCGCATGAAGGAGTTCGGAGCAGTATATGTCATTGATTCGGCTTGATGATTATGACTGACTTTCACATAGATCTCGTTCTTCTGCGCACTACCAAGGCCCCTGCTTCTATAGTACGATGTCCAATCATCACGAAGAAGGACAAAGACTTTGACTCTCTTCGTGCTATGCAAGATTTCCTCAAAGATGAGAGGCATATCAAACTTCTTAATTGTATGGACGCCTCGAATCCATCAGAATCGACAGAAAAATTGCTCGAGGCCTTGCAGGCTTTCTTTTGGAAGGCATATATCGATCATCTCGACGCTGAAGTCGGTTCGCTCTCTGAGCAGGCCTCTCCGACATCAGGTCCAGAAACAATAGAGGCCCTTGACCTTCAGCGAAGAACATTGATCGAAGCCCGAAGAAGGATCAGAGGCCGCAATGATACAATACGGCCCAGCATTGTTGACTTTCTTCGAAACACGAGCAGTGACACGAATAATCGGATCACAGGTCCACTATATCATGGCTATGACGAGACTGAAACCAAGATTTCTGGTGTCCTGCAAGATCTCCACGAAAACTTCCAGACACACATAGCCACGATCCAATGGAAAGAAGCGAAACTGGGAATGAGCCTCGCGAAGGAGACACAGAGGCAGGCAGACCGCGCAACCATGCTGACTCTACTGGCTGCCATCTACCTACCACTAACACTTGCTACTGGTATATTTGGAATGAACATTGACCTAATTGCTGCATCACCTGGACCGAGATGGTGGTGGGTCATCGTTGTTACTGTCGTCCTTCTGGCTCCAACCATCACCTTCGCCATGTATTTCTTTGCGGACAAGAAGTGGAAAAACTTGATCAAGAGCGCCTGGTGGAAACAAGTCCTGACTAGTCGGCCTGAGGAGTCTAAGACCAGCAATCAGACAACAGAAGGCAACACGACAGAGCAGCAGACCCAGACTGCAAGAGAGCCGAAGCCAGTCGGCCGGGTAAACACCACACAGTTGGAATCCCAGGATGCCAGTGACGATAGGTCGGAAGCAAAGTAGGCTTGACGGAACTGGCAATGATTGAATGTATGTGATTGTATCAGGCACGACCTGGGCATGAGTGATGAACGCGTCACGAGCGTTTCCCAAGTCAGATGAGAGTTTTCGGGAAGACCATTGACAACCTTGCAACTCTCGGGGTCGGCTCACTACAGCAGCCGTTTGGCAATCGTACTTGCCGTCTTTTCCTTTCCCGGATGTCCCTTGATAGGTTCATAAACGACTGACATTAAAAAGGTCTCACTACGATTCCCGGATGCGGATCAGCCCACAATATCGACCATCCAACGACCATACAAAAGCCACCGCCAAGCCTCATACGGAGCTTAGGGCCTCAGCCTGAAACCAGAGGCATCCAGGTACAACAAGGATCGTACGGCTCGTACCGGGAGGCGAAAGATCAGAAACACACGACAAAGCACGGATTGTACCGTTTCCTCGGCGCGACTTCTTCACCAATGATAGGCAGTTGTCGATTTCCTCATAGGTGCTGCTAGTGATAACCATGAACTACCGACTCTGAAGCTTTGGCCCTGAGAGTATGCTGCTTCGTACTCACCTCGTAAACCGGAGCTATACGAGCTGTTTATTCAATCGTTAAGATGTCCATTCTCGCTGCTGTGCGGCCAGTATTGGAACACGACTAGCAATCTCAGCCAGCAACAACTCTAGCTACCACTTAAGTATCTATTGAAGCTCAATGGCGGACGTAGCTCCGTCCAAGATCATTACTCCTGGGCTGGAGTTCAAGCAAGATTATGGTGTTAATAAACAGAAAATATTCGAAGATGATGTCTCCACGGCCAAAGACATCATCAATGAGAGGCTCCCAGTGCGTAGACCCTACGCAAGAAACCTGATGACCTCTGACTTCTGACTCATCAAAGCTCATGGCAGAGCTTAAAGGGATCGTAGGTCTCACACTCGGTGGACCATACAGCGATGCAGTGCGCACTTCACCACCAATCTATATCGATGCCCGTTCCGAGCAGGTGGTCGTCTTGGACGGCATCCCAGAAGGCATTGAGCCTGATGTCTCGTTCAGCATGCGTCCTGAACTCATCATTCGAGTCTTTGATGGCACTGAGCATTTCCGATGGGTAATGTTCCGGGATATGAGGACATTTCCATCAGCAATCCCTAAGGGCGATTCTATCAAGGCCTGTCGATTCATGCAGCTACTTTCTCGCGAGGTTCCTTACCAGCTTGATCCAAATCAAACGTGGGATCCTGCTGCCTTACCTAAACCTACCAGAGACCTCGAGCAAGTCAAGCGAGACGTGAAAGAATGGGGATTTGGGTCAGTCGACCATCCAACTTTCATCGATGAAGACTGACGTCGTGTTCGTACTCGTAGATTCGTCAAGGATGCACTCTCGCCCAAACAACTCGAGATCGTAAAAAGAGCAGTGTTTGAACAAGCAGCAGGAGAAGAAAAGGCAGGCGTGGCAGTCTTCGAAGGACCAAATCAGCGAGTGTGGTGGGTAACGCTTGTAACCTCTATGATATCGCCATCTGACTGAACGTTCCTAGGAACCTCATCAACAAAGGCGACGAGTTCATCGATTTGCTCAACGACCCATTGATAGACGAATTTGTGCCATGGTATCTCAATGACGAAGCATACCTCAGCTCATACTCCGCCAATGTTGCAAAAGCAGGAGGAAAGCCACAGCTGCTACATCGAGATCAAGGCTCTCAAGGACCACCAGTCTGGCATATGCCTTTTGGTATCCAGATTTGTTACTACTTGATCGATACCACTGGTGAAATTGGCGCAACACGTGTAATTCCCAAGACACATCTTGGAGTGCACGCGCCTGTCGATGACTTTAGTACTGTACGTTCTTCGGCGAGTGAACAATTTGCATCCAACTAATTTCACGTCTAGGCAGGCACGATTCCAGCAGCAGCTCCCGCTGGCTCTGCTCTGATATTCGATAGCCGTCTCTGGCACGGCACGGGCGCCAACATTCGTGAGGACATCATCCGACCCATCATTCTCTGCTATTATGTCCGAGGCCATTTACGAACCCATGAAGCCTTCGCGCTACATCTTCGCAAAGATGTCGAAGAGAAATTGTCACCTCGCCACAAGGCACTGGTCGGGCTGCGTATTTGTGGTGCTTTGGGAACGACCAATGGTGCGTTGATGCCGCCCAAGACATTCGTGAAGAGGGAGGAAGACTCTGTGGGAAGGCTTCGAGAGAGGTCTCCATTTCTGTCGTACGAGAATGGTACTGCTTGATAGCTGAGACTGTAGGGTTACGAGCCTGGAATAAGCGAGTATTAGAGACATTGATACATAGCACTACAAAGTTTTGCTGCCATTTCTGGATCTTTCAAGGTCGTTTACAGACTGACTACAGCCAGTGCAACTCTTCTGGAGGGTACTCGTTCGACGTAAAGGTCTGGTGGAAATAGGATTGGTCTCATTATCGTGTCGGCTTATGGGGAGTTGCAAAGCAGAGCAAGGCCGGCCTGTTATGCAATCAGTAGAGAACGACATCTAATCCCATTGCATCACTTACTGCAGGAAGAACACAGCACTGAGCGCTTAGTCCCATCGATGCGCAGGCCTGCTGGTAGCCTTCCTTGTTGAATGGATCGCCAGGTACTGTTGAGATATCTTGTCAGATGTGGAACTCTCTCTTGGGATGACATACTCACCTGGCTTGCAAGTAGCCGCAACGACACCAGCAACGTCAAGCTGACAGCACTGAGGGGTCTGGATGCCTTGGCAGAGAGGACGCTGTTGACCGAACCCGCCGCCGAAACCACCTGGGCCACCGCCGAACCCGCCCTGACCGAAACCACCACCGAACCCGCCTTGGCCGCCTGGGTAGCCGCCCTGACCAAAGCCGCCAGAGCCACCGCCGAAACCACCCTGACCGAAACCACCTGAGCTACCGCCGAAGCCGCCCTGACCACCCTGGAAGCCTCCACCTTGACCACCTGGGAAGCCTACTGGGAAGCCACCTGGAGAACCTCCAAAACTCGGTGGACCACCAGAAGTGCCGATAGTGCTGCCTGCGCCTCCGTTGGGACCGTATTGTTGAGGACCTTGATCGGCCTGCTTATCCTCAACCGGAGCGGCCATGGCAAGCGCAAAAGTTGCGGCGGCGTATGTGAAGAATCGCATCTTGGGCTATGCAATAACGAAAGTGTTGATTGAGCTTAGAATGAGTGAAGATGAAGTTGGATGGATTGTTGATGCGTTGTCTCTACAAGCAGCAGAAACATGCAGCTTTTTATCACCTCATGCCGCATCTACTCACTTTGGCTAAGCGGACTTGGATAGGAGATCTCATTTCCAAGAGCACTGAAGAGATTGTGCTCGTCGTCATAAGTTGCAAGGCGAGTAAGTAAAGAGTTGGCATTCGAGACAGATGGTGTAGCAGTCTGGAGTCAATGTTCCGAATCTGGCCAAGACTGGTTGTAGGTCTGGTAGGTCTTCTTTTGCGTGCTCAGTGCACTTACTTTGCGCTACAACAAGCATCTCATTAGCGATCGATCGAATTCTAATCTTCTTTGTGGGGTACTATCACAAAGTGAATAGTGCCCAGCGTAACTCACTGTTGCTGCAGTGGCGTCAATTTTTGCGTGTGATGCCAGCGAGATGCCAAGTAAGATCATTGAGGGCGAGAGCAGGTACAATACTTTGTCCAGAACATGGTCTCCCGATCGTGGCTGCTTGTTCGTCGAGGTCGGTCAAGTTGATCGGAGACCGAGCTCTTTGATCGCATCGGCATGGTATCACGGGGGTCTCCAGTCTTCAATTCAGCATTCGAGACAGAACTGGAGGGTTCCTGAGTCATAGACCGGAAGTCAACTCGGCCAACGAACATCTTCCAAGGAAAATATAGCATTCTCTTCCTCGATCACAGCAGGGATACTGTGTCGATATACCATACTACTGCATCGACTATGCATCATCTCTTTTCCGTCTATTGCGGTGCCGTAGAGCTACGGAGACCAGACGCTGCTGGAGGGATCGAAGGCGAAGCTGAGGCGCGGCAATGTAGTCTTCCTAACCATGCTTCTCGATATGCGCGATGCTGCAGAGCTCGATAACAAGCTCGAGACTGGAAGACAGATTGGTGATGAGCGAGGAACGAATAGATCGGGTGTGCGTTTGAAGCTTTGTGGTGCGTTTCGAGCCTGTGAAAGGTTACTTCCAGCCCCTCCTCGGACTGGAAATCGGAAGTCCTTCGACACCGCTCAGAGTAGGGCCGTATAGCTATACGAGTATGGCGTGACTATTTACCTTCGGAGTACTGCGCTGTGATATGCCGCCGTCCTGGTGTCGTGTGGTGCGTGCTGAGGAGAGGAAGTGCCCGAAGCCGCACAGCGTCAAGGCTTGGCAGGTGAATGACTCGTGCAACCTCACGCTTTATCCTGCCACTTTCGTCGCTCCTCATCAACATATCAATTCACTCAGTCACTGCATTGCGGAGAGTCAGGAGAACAAGAGGTCTATTCAGTCATGGAAATATACGATATCAAGGACCAAGCCTCTGCTCCATCTGGTAAAGCGGCTGGACTGATGCCAGCGACTAGAAGAAGAGGCATCCGATCTAGGCTGTCTCTTCCAAATACAGGCGTATCGCCACTCTACAGAAACAATAAAGCTTCCCCTTCTTCTCTCATTGCATCTCTCAAACCTTGCAGACTTTCCACATCACGAACCAACTCTGTGTATCTCGGGTATTGCGTAACCATGTCCAACCCAAGCTTTGCTGCTCCCCAACGATAGAATACATGCAAGAAGATGTCCACAATAGTCAAGCGACCACTGACAGCATGTGTCCCATCAATCTTCTCCTCGACCCTTTCATAACATTCTCTAATCGTCTTGAGACCTTTCTCTTTGATAGATTCATGACTAGCTTCGTCCTCGCTGAATCGATATGGCCTGAGATATCCGCCGTACCCAGGATTGTGCAATGATCCAGACAGCCACACAAGCCATTCCAGGACTCGTATATGATCGAAAGTGTTTGAGCCAAGTAGTTCGCGCTCGGGTCTGAGTGATGCAATGTATGTCAAGATTGCTGGATTCTCCGTGATGACTCTCCCATCGACCACCAATGCGGGAACGTAGCCGGTTGGGTTCACATTCTTCTTGTACTCAGCATTGGTGAAGCTTCCATCAGCGGCTTCATACCCAGCACCGAAGCCTTTCTCTCCAGCTTGCATTCGAATCGCCTTATGCGGGATGTCGAGCTCTTTGAGAAGTGCATTGGCGGCCATTGAGCAGGAGCCGTCGACACGGTACAATGTTATCTCTGGCATGATTGTGTCGGAGGTAGTAGCAGCATGTAATTGATTGTGGAAACAGCTTCGCGAGAAGGATACATAAGTATTCAGGGCCTTACCCCAGTCAGTCTCGTCGCTTGACATTTTGAGAAAATGACAGCGAGCATCTACGCAGTGTTACAAACCACGGCCAGTTGGCCTTATGGAGGTCTAGAGTGCATCCTGCACGAGAATAGATGTCCCATGGGAAGTGTGAGCGCCATGTGGAGGGCCAATATCAGACAATCCTGCAGTGCGGAAAGACCCTAACATTTTGGCCCTAACATAGGCCGGAAGTGCACCGCTGCTTGGGAAAGCCCTCAATCTGCGTGTAATCAATTGACCAGGGTCAAGCACCGTCCTCGCGGGTTCACACCTCCCACGAGCGCTGTATGCAGCGCTTTGGCGACTTTATCTTTGAAATCAAGTACGGAATAGTGTTCCGCTGCACTATTAGTGGCTTTCAGGCTGACGGCACGCCATATGCATGTGCAGATAGACGTGTCGCGTTCAGTCTGATACACCATATATTTCCTCAAATTGTCCGAAAACTGGGATGGTAGAGCGAGAGCCCACCATTCGTTGTACGGTCATCCAGCCAGGAGACGCCTCTTCTCGACTTGTGGATCCAAACAGCGGTGGGCTCAGCCAGTGCTTTCTTTCCTGCCACCACATGCGTACTCATCTTTGAATGATGCAGTCTAACAAGTCCCACTCCCAGCTCTTGCAATGACATCCACAGCCAGGTAAGATGTCTCGTCAGGTGTGGCTTCCGGTTCATACGGTGTCTCGGGAGTTCGCATGCGCGCCAGTCTTGAAGCTGGCTGTGTAGCTGACATGAAAGCGGTTAAGAGACGTACACAATGTGCGATATATCGTGAGAGTATTAGCGGTCACTGTTGGTGCGGTGCGTACTGGCGAGGGGTGGAGAAACAGAGTCTCACAGGAGATGGCTGGGGAAGGTGAACCCTCACATCTTCGGCGAAACATTTGTCCGAAGAATACGGTATACGACGATACTCCTCACAGAGTTCATCGATTCTCAGTCACCCGATACATCCTACTCTCCTTAACCACCGATTGCGCTGGAATCGAGCCAGGCGTAAGCCACTCTACCTTCACTTCTTCATGATCCCTACTCAGCATCCGATCTTTGCTCCAAATCTCAAACTTCAAGCCCGTCCCAATGATGACCCGAACTTCAAAGTTCCCGGTCAGATATGGTTTCTTGAGCTGATACCAATGCTTGTTCTTCACAGCAATATCACGAGTACCAAGTTCGAACTCTACCTCGCAGACAAGCTTGGCACCTTTGTCTTTCACACTTCTCGGCAATTCATGAGTCTCCAAATCAGATGATGCGACACGAACTTTCCAAGGGAACTTCTCCTCGCCGACAGAGAGCCTCATTTGGTAAGTCTGGACTGCTCCGGTAGTGATATCAAATACTTCACCCTAGGAATGGTCAGTTGAGTATCTCTTTCAAGCCAGATCGCACTCATACCCTCTTGACGATCCAGGCGATCTGGTCTATTGCCCACCGTCTCTTGTCGGACTCATCTTGCACCGTCTCTTGACCTTTGTGCTTCGCTTGGTCGTAAAGCTCACGGCAGACGATGCCGTAGCTTGCGGAAGAACATCTTTTTGACAAGATGTCTTTCCCGGACTTGCAAGCCTGCGTGCGAGCCATTACCAGGCCGTGGACCACTGCGAGTTGACTGTGCGGAAGTTCAGTACTTGACTGGAAGTGGGCTGAAGGTTATGGAACGTACGGCTCATTTGCGACCAAGACGGAGATTGCTTTTGAGTTTCGAAATCCGACTCCAGCTCCACTAAGATATCGAGCTTTGACCTTTCGTTGCACGTACGGAGAGCTGCCCAG
Organism: Pseudocercospora macadamiae; assembly: GCA_012978405.1. Classification (NCBI taxonomy): domain Eukaryota; kingdom Fungi; phylum Ascomycota; class Dothideomycetes; order Mycosphaerellales; family Mycosphaerellaceae; genus Pseudocercospora; species Pseudocercospora macadamiae. Next base: position 19,015 of record WRNY01000055.1, read on the forward strand.
GCCACCAGACAGTATGAGGTAAGGCTGAGCAACGTAAGTATAGTAACCATCGCCAGGAGTTGTAGACTCACGATCATTTCCTGCGGATACTTGCTTTGGACGATTTGAAGTTGTTGGTCTATCAGGCCAAATAGCTTTGTGACTTGCTCGTCGAAAATGGCCTGGACTTCTCCTCTGCTTCATATCAGCCTGGGAACTCTCAACGAAGGCATGGATTACTGACACTTTCAAACGCATCTTGCCATTCTTGATTTGGGCATCCGCGAATGTTTTATCTGCTCCAAGCTCAGGAACAGGACTATACAAATCAGTTGCTGCAAAGTCATCGTTCCCAAATGAGCACTTGAAAGGCAGAAAACTTTCCTGGACCATCTTCTCCGCAACTGTTTCCACATCGGCGATTGATGGTTTGATGCGTTGCAGTCTCTCACCAATGATTTGCTGTACTCTGAAATCGATCAATGTAGAGCCAACTGCCATGCCTTCGGTCCAGCTGAGAGGTGTTAACTCCAGGTTGCCCATACTCGCCGCCTCGATCTTCAAGACGTTCAGATCAGTGGTGCCGCCGCCTATGTCACAAACAAGGAAAACATCTCCAACCTCCATCGACTGCTTCGAGATGTACACTGCAGCTGCCTCGGCTTCAGTCAGGTAGATCAACGCACGTTCATTGCTCCTCTGGCCAAAGCCAGCTTTCCGTATGATTTTCTCGGTCTGAGCGAGCATAACCGGATCCTTCCAAGTAGTTGGTATGCTGAATACATATTCGACATTTCGTTGCTCAAACCTGGGCAATGAGTCACGGAAATGTCGTGTAACATATTTGTACAAAGATGAAATGTAATTGTGAAACCAAGTGCGTGCTTCATGGATAGTGGGTGCATTTCCAGTGTGATCCTTGTAGTTCGGGTCGAGGTATAGCTTGAACAGCTCGTTCTGTTCGAGGCCCGGATCGGTTTGGTCGCAGAGAAAGCCCCAAGACTTCAAGGTGCCAGTTTCAGTCTCATACGCAACAGTTGTGTCGACCTTGTTACGTAGCTCATGTGCCAGCCGGCCGGGCCACCTCTGTATAGTCCTAGGCTCGGGCCATTCGGGGCCTATGGACCAAGCAACACCTGATGTCCATGAATTAGTCGATCGGCATGACGAATTATTCCGAGGCAACATACCAGTACATGTCATGCCAAAATCGATCCCGACCACCATGTCAGGCTGCCATTTGGATGTTGTCATGTCGATGGTGTTCAAGGTGAGAACACAGGGTGAGCTGGTCGTCGTTGTCTATTACACCTTGGACGCATAGATCAACGGCCGCGTGGTCGACTGCAAGGCTTTGATCAAAATAGAGAGTCGAGGCTTGACGTCAAAGGTCTGTTGAGTACCAACCAGTCCAAAGAGTAATGAGCTTCAGCAGCACATGATTGGCACTGATACCCTGCATGCTGCATGAGGCTCGTGCATGTGTGTATAGGCAGTGTCACAGCCATATATGCAGCTAGCTCGTTTGGAGGATGCTGCGGCCCACATAGCCGTGCCGAATCCACCACCTATTCTCCACGCTTTGCCTGAGGGCGAATGTTCATGCAAAACGTACTGAAATTAGCAGGCGACCTTTCGTTAAAGGTCTCATATCATGCTTCTCCCATGGTGCCAAGCTCAAATCACGCCTTGCTGTCCAGCAGCTAACTACTTGACGAAGACGAAGAAACTCGACAAACGTCAGCCTTTCGGTTTTGAGGTCTGAGCTTCCAGCCATCGGCGAGTTCGAGCGCGTCCTGTCAGACGACCACTAGACGTGCTAGTGCTTTGCGTGCTAATGGCTTCGTGTGATTGACGAGGAGATGAGGGTTGGGGCGGACCAGGCTCGGCTTTTACGGGACTCCGAGATAGAGATGGTAAATTGCTGGGTAGAATCTCGTCCAGCTTTCGAGAGCCAGAGGTTCTCAGTCCTTGAAAATATGCAAAACGCCCAGCCTCGACATCTGGGTCGTTCGAAGATTCCGAATGTGGTCGGAGAGGAAGCGTCGCATACTCGATGGGAAAATCACCCGGCAGCTCAGCTAGGTGCGCAGACTCCAGATTGCTCGTGCTCTTTGCTAGGTCGGACTGAATAATGTATGGTGTGCGAGGATTTGTGGTGACTTCAGACACTCTGCGATTTCCATGTATGAGCTGTTCCGAGCCTAAGTAGCGTGAGATTGGACTATTTGTCGGTAGCTCTGCAAGTAATCGCTTTACAGCCGGTAATCTTGAATCTTCCTGGGTCGTCCTTATTACGTTAACACTTTTGCTCGAGAGTAGTGCTGTGGTTGAGGTCAGATTATAAGTGGCAAATCCAAGACCAGCAAGAAAGACCTTAGCATTGGGAGATTCTCGTATCTCGAACCGGGGCTGGGTTCCATCTGTTGTGGTAGACTGTGAATTCTCTATCGGCTCCAGAAGGTCATATAGCTGGCTCAAAGCATAATTAGCGCTTTTCAGGGTTGCCACGACTATGTGCTTCTCGGCGTCGCTGAGAATATCCAAGTTATCAAGTAGTAGCTTTCGAGCCGCTGCAAGCCGACCTTGAACGTCTTAGAAAGCGTTAAGGACTTGCGAAGAGGCTTTGTCGATGGCAGAGACCTTGAAAGTCTTATCACCAAGTATGATGTTAAACAAACGCATCGAATTGTCCGCCATTGTCGTAGACTTCTAAGGCGAATATCGGTCGTGATTATCTCCCTTCGAAAGGTAGAAGTGTAGGCAGTCGAGATGTAAAGCCTTGTCTTTGATTCGCTGAAAGATGTGCCAAAGTCTCGAGGGCTTGCGTATGCGGCTGAGAGCAGGATATAGCTAGCCGCAGGTTCTGCTGCTTTGCAGCCTGAGGCCGCCAGCCTTGCGCTATATCTGGAACGTGCAATGCCTGCAGCTGCAAGCCACCAATACTTAGTGGCATATCGGGTCCTCAAAGAACAACCTGCAGGTCGGGGAGACTCTACTTGCTTGCAGGTATGCCACCAGCTATGTAACGTATTTGAGATTATGCCGCCAATGATAAGGCTTGAAGCCATTTCAACTAAGTTGGTTACATCTCAATCGTGGCTTTTCAGGTTTTAGCTGCAATCCTTTGTGCGGTCCAATAGTCTATGTACGACCATGTAGCAGAGCCACGGTCTTCGAGCGCTCGCTAGAGCTCTGCACATGCTTGCACCGACTAACGCCAGAAAGGCTGCACTTGATCCAGCAGAAGAATACCTATGCTAAGCAGCCTTCTGGCATCCTTCACAGCTCGAGCTTTCCATTACATGTTCTGCCTACCTTGATTCTGCGCTTCCTAATCTTCTGCCTTTCGTACAGACTTTAGACAAGAAACTCTGCAATTCCTCACAGCGGCCAAGATGTCCGCGATCTCCGAGATCCCATCCTATTACTCGCCAGCACCTGTTCCTATTACGACCAAGTCCTGGACAGGAATTGGTAGTACCGTCAGCGTGCAGACTGTATCCACAAGGACCGAGTTTGCGGACAGTCTGGGTGGTCCTACAGGGCTTTCCGAGGAGATCGCAATTGTGTATTACACTCAAGTCGTCCGTTATATAGGTAACGGTATTTCTGCACCTTCCACATCTCCTTGGCCACAATCGTGAGCTGACCCTCAGCTAGATCCAACCCAAGGGCCACCGGTGGAAAGCTCTGCGACCGCACTCGAGACTGGCACTGCTTTCACAACTGTGGAGACATCAAGCACTACGACCGGTACTTCGGCAGCGAGTCCTTACCCCAGCGCAGATGGAGCCGGTCCCATCATTTCCACGGAACAGGATCAAGCGCACTCTAATGCTTCTCCGAACGTAGGAGCGGTCGCAGGTGGAGTTGTCGGAGCCGTGATTGCTGTGGCTGCCATTGCTGCCATTGTGTTCTTCTTAATGCGTAGAAAGCGGAGACAGATGAGGCCTCAACTTCCAGAGATGCAGAGATACCCAGCGAGAGACCGCAGAGCCAGTTCGGAGATGGAGCGAGTGTTATGATCGGAACAATATATTGTACATGAGAATATCTCGACCACAGTTTTGCCTCAACCAACATTCGCTGACTTTGATTCTGCTTTGCAATAGCGGCGTGATGATGTGCGGTGCAGGTCTGCGCAATTCTTCTCTTTGTCCATATTCAGCCGACTCTCTCGGATGTTCGAGGTGTTGAGCTTCGCAAAGGAGTTCGTATGGAGGCTAGGTAACGGGATTTGTTCGAAGACTCGGGCTCGGCAGATCGGGTGAAGCTGTTCGTTGCCATCGTGTCAATTCAGGGCTTTGGCATGACCAGAGCTCTTGCCACGATTGAAGAGTGTGAGATGTTAGGCGAGATGGCAGTGGCAGCACCGTACACAAGGTACGAGGGTACAAGAATCGGTGCTCGGGAAAAGGCTTTTCCGATGTTGACTTGGCCAGCAGCGAGCAGTCTCCTGCTTCACTCGCCTTCATCAGATGCGAGTCCATCACATGCACACACCACAATCATCAGCCAGCGGCAAGAGGCTGATATCGAGTGCTCAGATACAGGTAAAGTCACCACGGATGGCGCTTCTACTTCCAGTTCGCAGCCATTTTGCATAAACATTAGACTTGGAAATCTGACTTGGAGAGACACCTTCATGATGCTTCTCGTAAGCTCATGGCGCCGTGAGCACGAATGGGGATTTGGTCAAAATTTCCACGACTTTCTCATAGATACGAGCTACAACGCAGGATGAACAAAAACTTTCTGGAACGTAGGTTGTTTGTCTTTCGGAGCTGGTCCATTCCAGATATCCCGAGATCGAATCGCTGGCCTATAAGTATAATGTGATTCGCTTTTCGCCTGTCGTTACACGTCCAGATGGCTTCTCCACAACGTCCACCAGACATGTTCAGACAAACTCCAGCTGCACCCGCCGCGACACTTGCATCATCGTCGTCAGACCCACGAGAAACACAGCGTTCGATCAATTCAAAAAGGAAAAGGATCGACTCTTACAGCACGGCTAAGTACCTGGCGGATCCTGCAAATCTCACGATCTACCATATCAAACGTCAGCACCCTGAGATGACTTCTTCTGAGATCGCGGAGATGGTCGACATAATTCACGGTCTACCCTAGAAATTGTCAGGAGACATGTGCGCCCAGCAGTGGAGGCTCATCGAGGGACTATTCGATGGGCAAACAAACGCAGACGGCGAACCTAGCCAGTACAAAATCTTAGACCTCGTACAGAAGGTGGAAGGCTTTGGAGCAAAGGTATTGGCAAGTCGTCACAAATGTCACAAATATCTGCTTAGATTCACTTGGACGGAGGGATGAGATGATGTCTGTGAGGGATGTCAAAGCCTTTGCTCGGAGTGACGATCTCACTCCAAACATCGCCGAAGACAAGAGAGGAGGGACGGTCAAGCGGCTCATTGAGACAGCCATGCATCACTGCAATGTTGGTGAGGTCGGGAAGTGGGATGAAGTGTGCTACTACGTCAACTTTGCACTAAGTCAGTTCGATAGAAAGATCAGTCCTGAGGAGTTGAAGCTGATCTGTGAGCGAGGATGGAGTCAGGCTGAGACACAGGAGGAGATCAGCGAAGAAGCGGAAGAAAGGGCTAACAAAAGGGCAGTCAAGCATGCAGAGATAGATGGAGGGGAGATCTTGCGACGGTATTTGGCAAAGAATACGCCGGCGAATGTGGAATCAGATGAAAGGGCGGGCGGAAATGAAGCCGAACATACAGGAATGGATGTAGCAAAGGAGGTTCTGAAGGCAAATATGGCAAAGTTCAAGGCGGCAAAGGTGAAAGTTGAAGACGAAGGAGACTGTGACAAGAAGTAGCCTAGATGACGTCTTCCTAGATTGGGCTTCGACTTGGTTCGTCATTTCTACATTTCACAGTCTTTCACCATTTCATGTCGTTCCCAATAGCCACCTCAATCCGAGACATAAATCCTCCCTTCCCAAGGCTCAAGACCACCACTCTCCGTAGCCTCGGCATTACCAAATTGCAACCTCCACTGCGCTTCCAGCGCACAAGACGGCAAAGCAACCTCTATCCCAGAAAAGTTACAAACCACCAACGCCGATCTATTCTCACCCCGCTTGACAAACGAGAATACCTGCTTATTATCCTCATCAACAAGCTCAAAATGCCCATGTACCAGAACATCACTCAACTGTCGCCTCAACTGAAGCATCTGCCTCCAAAACCCAAGCACAGAATCCTCTTTCTTAAGCTGCGAGGCAACATTGATCTCAGCCGTATACGTATTCACCCTCATCCAAGGCTCAACTTTATCATCCGTAAACCCACCATTACGATCCGCAGTCCACTGCATCGGCGTCCTAGAATGATCCCGAGCAAGGTGTTGCAACGAAGCCCTAGCCTTGCGCAACTCCTCCGGATCATTCCCGCTTCTCTCCTTGACAGTATTATAATAATTAATCGAGCTGATATCCTTGTACTCCTCAATTGGCCAGTCCTTGGGGATATTAATCATTCCGATTTCCTGCCCTTGGTAAACGAACAATGTTCCAGAAAGAGACGCAAACAAGATCGCGAGGAGTTTCGCGGAACGTTCTCGCCATTGTGGTCCGTCGTCACCGAATCGCGACACACTTCGAGATAAATCATGATTCTCGATGAAAGTGGTCGTCCAGCCGTCTGTGCCGGCCAGGAAGGCTTGTGTTGCTTGTACTGCGCGTTTAAGATCGATGAGTTCATAAGCAAATGGTTCGATCTGGTATCTCGTTGGGTGACCACACCCGACTTCGCAAACTTCGAATTGAAAGATCATATTCAACCTCTTTTGGCTGGCTCCAACATATCCCATAACTTGTTCCATAGTTTTGGCTTGAGGGCATTCTCCAACGGACATTGTATCGTACTTGTTCAAAATGGCGCCCATTTCAGAAAGGAATTCGTATATCCGTGGCCCATTGCAGACCACGCAGCCAGGCTCCTGAAACTCGGCTTGAGGATCTGAAATTGGAGCATCGGGAAGACCAGGAGGTTTGCTCATGAGATTTGCACAATCGATACGGAATCCATCGATACCTTTCTCCAACCAGTATGTCATGGATTCCTCGTACACGACCTTTCGCGTCTCAGGATTCTCAAAATTAAGATCCGGTTGCTCACGTGCGAACAAATGCAAATAATATTCTTGGGTCTTCTGATCCCACGTCCAAGCACTACCCTCAAATGCCGAACGCCAATTATTGGGAGGTCGTCGATTACCATCTGCATCGTACTTGGCCGGTCTCCATATGTACCAGTCTCTTTTGGGATTATCTTTGGATGATCTCGATTCTTCAAACCACGCGTGCTTGTCCGATGTGTGATTGATTACCAGATCCAGAATGAGTTTGAGTCCTCGAGAATGAGCTTCCTTGATCAGTGTCTCCATATCCTGAACAGTGCCATAAGGAGGATAGACTGATTTGTAGTCGGAGACATCGTACCCCATATCCACCTGTGGCGAGGCATACATTGGGCAAATCCATATTACATCAACGCCAATCGATTTGATGTAGTCAAGGGACTGCAGTATCCCAGGTAGATCGCCAATTCCATCGTTGTTGCTGTCCTTGAAACTTGCGGGATATATTTGGTATACTACTGCATCCTTCCACCATGGCTTTTCTGTGACTGTCATAATGCGTGAGCGATATGTTGCGCGTATCTGCCGCCTCCTCCCGTTGTAGTACAACACAGCTGAGAATGTTTCGAACTGATAAGACATCGCGAATGCTTCCCAGCAATCGGAGATTACCATGAACGGGATGTTTCGCCGTAGTCGAACTCTATCTAGTCAGTGTGGTCGGCACGTGGCTGAATGTGGTTACAAGGTACCCCGCAGATGGCATGGTCGTCGCATGGAGTGAGTTTTTTGCTCTGGGGTTTCGTTCGGTATATCTGTCCTCGACATCAACATCTTCACTTGATTGGTCCAGGCCCATGTTACGAACCATTGCGATCTGAATTCAAGACGAGTCCATCCCCGGAAGGTTGCAGCAGGAGGAGTATTTTTGCCTGAACCAGGACGGAGGACACGAAATACTTGTAGCCCTAGGTCGAAGTCGAAGTCTGCGGTATAGATATGGAGCGATGCTGACCGGAGGCGTCCTGAGCTTGCTGTGATCTTGGCTGAAGTCCTCCGGCGCGCATAGCATCAGGCGGAAGGCCTCGACGACCGTTCCAACACCCAACACTGTCCACGGAAGTCCTCCACAATGTCAGTCCGCCAAGTTTCCGTCACCAGTGAGGGCGGATCCAAAACAGACCCGATCGATACGGTCATGGCGGAAGACGTGTCTCGTCTCGCTCGTTTGACCCGAGTCGAGACGTTCATTCGACAAGATGCCAGCCAGGCGGCCGACGCCGAAGCCAAGATGTCCCTGATGGAAGGTCTCAGGCTGTATCCCAAAGCTGTAGCATGGTCAATGGCCATATCTACTTGCATCATAATGGAAGGATTCGATCTTGTCCTCGTCAATGGACTATACGCCCAGCCTGCCTTTACCAAGCGATTTGGTAAGATGTCATCGGATGGGACCTACCAGATATCTGCAGCATGGCAATCAGGACTTTCTAATGGAGCCCTGGTCGGCGAAATCCTGGGCTTAATGGTCGTCGGAATAGTTGCAGAAAAGATTGGCTATCGTAAAACCCTGGGTATTGCTCTTGTGATGATCACTTGCTTCATCTTCATTGTGTTCTTCACAACCAGCTTGCCGATGCTACTTGCTGGCGAGATCCTTTGTGGCATTCCATGGGGAGCCTTTGTAAGTCTCGTGAGCTAGGATCGTGCGATGTTCATTACTAACTCTGCTGTCGTCTAGCAAACCTTGACGACCACGTACGCAAGCGAAGTATGTCCTGTCGCACTGCGAGCTTACCTTACGACATATGTGAATCTTTGCTGGGTTATCGGCCAATTCCTGTCATCTGGAGTGCTGAAAGGAGTGGCCACAATGGAAGGCAAGGCAGCATACAAGATACCATACGGTCTCCAATGGATCTGGCCCGTACCGCTGCTTGTCGTGATGTTTCTGGCACCAGAGAGTCCCTGGTGGCTCGTTCGCAAGGGCCGCAAGGAAGAGGCCAAACGCTCGCTTTTGCGCCTTACATCGCGCAATGACCCAAACTTCGACGCCGATCAGACCATCAATTTGATGGTTTATACCACCGAACTTGAGCGCGCCAGCCAAGAAGGTGTCTCATACTGGGACTGCTTCAAAGGTGTCAACTTGCGGCGGACCGAAATAGCCACCGTTGTGTGGGCGATTCAGATCCTCTGCGGTGGTTACATCATGGGTTACGGGACGTATTTCTACGAAAGGGCTGGAATGAGCCCATCGAACGCCTTTTCCCTGAACCTGGGAGCAACTGCCCTAGCCTTTGTTGGCACAATTTCCTCCTGGTTCCTCATGGGTTGGTTTGGCCGCCGTACTTTGTACATATGGGGCCAGATTGGCCTAGTACTATGTCTGCTGCTCGCTGGTTTCCTGGGTCTGGCGTCGAAGAAATATCCGAACATTGATTGGGGTGTAGGATCAATGATCATGATCTACACTTTTGTGTACGACCTGAGCGTTGGCCCCGTATGCTATTGTCTTGTGACCGAGATCTCCTCCACTCGACTGAGGAATAAGACTGTAGTGTTGGCGCGTAACCTTTACAACATCTCTGGCATCGTAGCCAATGTACTCATCACCCATCAATTGAATCCGGATGCTTGGAACTGGGGTACAAAGACCTGCTTCTTTTGGGCTGCCTGTGCCGCCATCTTCGCAGTATGGACGTTCTTCCGTCTTCCGGAACCAAAGGGCCGCACGTTCGCGGAACTCGATATGCTGTTCGAAGCCAAGGTGCCGGCACGCAAATTTAAGACTACAGAGATCGATGCTTTTGCTGTCGATGACAGCAGCTTGGAAAAGAAATCTGCGAATGAGAAAACAGAAGTCGTGTTGACCGAGCGTGCTGAGGCCAAAGTTTGAAGGAAGGTATTGCCAGAGCAAGGACGTTCGTTCATGTCAGGAATCGTTCGTTCTTGTTTCGCGACTAGTATGCCACTGCCCAGTTCCGAGCTCCTTCTTGTAGAGGTAGATTACGAATCGATACCAAGTTCTTCTAGGATTCTACCAAGGTGATCTTCAAAATGACGTTCTTCTTTGCGTAGTTCTGTGCTCCTTGACCGAAGTCGAGAGGGCATTGCTTACAGAGAAGTTTCAGTTGCTGATGTCCATGGCCATGTCTTGTGAAGTCTTTTGGCCGTTCAGATCCATCTCGAGCCTGTTTGATGGCATCTGGATGCCTGCAGATTATATGACACCTGCCAAATCAATAGATGGTGTTTGTTCCAGAGACGTGGGAAGTATGTGTGATATCGATACCGAGATGCAAAAGGAGAATCTTGGAAAGCTCGTAGCATCAGCGGCCAGGCACGCCCTTGTCGAAGCACAGACATTTTTGGCGCTCCGGACCGCAAGGCCGAGCGGAGATCACGACTCTCTCTGAGACCTCCTTCTTCTCTTCTCTTCTCTTCATCCTACTCTCACATGTCTTTCCGATCCCAGCCGCTGCTATTCTCACGTTGAGATAGCAAAGCGTCCGATATGGTTCAAGCAATTTGAGAGGCGCATGCGTCATGCCTCTGCTCACTTTAGACTTCTCCTTTGCAGGCAGGTGTCGCACATGCCTTGGTCGAATGAGCTGATAGCGCGTACTTCCTGATGGTCTGCATCCTATGCTTCTCGAGAGGCACGCATGCTACGCTCCTCCGTCTCGTTATAGTCTAGCATTCCGCCTTTCCGGAACTTTCACCACGGCGATCAACCCCACTTTATAACACAGCTCTAAGCCGGTTTCTGGGAGATGACAAGAACCTGGAGAGTGAAACGGGGAGATCAGATATTCTGAAAATCCTTCGTTGCTATTTCCCTCCAGCAACCGAACACCAGGCAGCCACCATGTCAATCATCGAAAAGTCGAACCCTCTCAATCTACAATACAACGTTTGCATAGTCACCTCAGCATCAAGTCCACTGGGCGTGAGGGTATGCAAGAGTCTCCTGAAAGCCAACGCACTTGTTCTGGGTATCGACAGCAAAGATCGTGACTCCACGTTGAATGCCGGCCTTGGAACACATTTCCAATTCGAGGGGTGCGACATCAACGATAGCAGCACTGCGGATAATGCGATAGCGGCGGCGAAGGACAAGTTTGGTCTTGATAGGCTCGATGTACTTGTTAACATAGTCGATGGAGACCAGCAGGATGACTTGAAGGGCTTCAAAACACTGACAGAAGCCGCCACAGCTGCCATGAAGCAACAGGGTAAAGGCTCTGTGATCAGTATTCTCGGCGACCTTGAGATCGAGCAACCACCGCAGAATATGGTAAATCTGTTCAGAGGGAAGACTGTTGTAAAGCGCTGACGCCGGACCAGATCTATTTCGCGAAAGAGGTCTCATTGAAGCACCTGTCCGATGGTATCAGATCGAATCTTATTTTACCTCAAGGTAAGTCCCTTCTCAGCAGTCTCGCGTTTCATAGCTCATGAAATTGTACTGTAGCCACCGGCGGAGGCGATAACGAGTCTGCAAAGTCCTTCGAGGATGCAAGAGAACACATGAAAGAGCTTCTGCAATCCAAAGAAGAAGCATCGAAGCTTCATGAAGTGGCGATTCTTGCTCTATTCCTTGCAGGTGACATGAGCGAGAGTATCGCTGGAAGGATTGTTCGACTTGATGGCTCTTCTTCCCCATTGTAGTGGCCTTTATGAAGTTCATTCAGTATGGGCGAAGACTGGTTTCAACGTTCTTCACAGGCGTGGTTCAGTAAACCCACGGCATGAACTGGTATCGTGTCGTCTTTTGATACTGTCGATATCGGTCGCCATACTCAAGAGCAATCAGCATCACGATCCAGATGTGTCACAATCCTGTTGCTCACCTTCTCCTCTATGTATTGCTCATGGCCTAGGATAACGGACTGCGTGAACTTGTACGAAGCCAGTCCGAAATTCACCAAAGCCCAGATCTATCCTCCAGCGGCTAGAGCATATCCAGCTCTCCACATAATATAACCAAAATAATTGATATGTCTCGTTACTCCGAAAAGCCTATCTCTGTATACTTTGCCTTTGTTTCTCGGATCCTTCTTCCAATTACATCTCTGTTGCTCACTTACTAGCTCCAGGAACATCCCAACCACGTACAGGATAGTTCCAAAAATCAACGGCGTCTAGTAAATGTCATGCGCGTGGACACATGCACTCGTCTGGACCCAAATGAACAGCAGACTATTGATCGAGTTGCCAATTCCAGTCATTAGGGCAAACTGTAATCCGAAGCCGGGACTGATTTTCTCCTGCATGATGAACATCATGTGGTAAACTTGCTTGAGCACTGTGCCTACTGACATGAGCCATAAGACCCATCCGTAGGGCGAGAGCTCGAGCCGGTCAAGACGTGTTTCTGTGATGATCGGTGGATCTTGGTAGAGTGCCTCGCCGCCGAGTCGTCGGATCAGAGGCCGACCCCAGCCGTAATGCGTCAGAAATTGGCATTGCACGTACGGGTCAGCTAGACGTCCTAGGAAGAAGATGGTTGTTCCTAATGGGCTGGAGCCGAAGGTGCCACGCTGAATTACGTCCTTCTCGCGGGTTTCATTGTTTAGAGGCATCGTATCTGGTGTGGACTGTGCTGGGGGTTTGGTGTAAAGTACTGCATCCGCAAGCCAGGCATGTTGGCCGACAACACTCAGATGGCAATGTTGACAGATGGTGGTGGATGATGGAGGATGATGTCGGCCAAGCGGAAGTCCGAACGCCGATGCCGCTCTTGCTCTCCTACTTATCTTGACGAGCAACTGCATCTTCCGTTCATACTTCACCATCTCTCCCAAGGTCATCAATTTTCCATCAGTAACATCTCGCCAGCGGAGAAATCGCCTCGGTTCGAGTGCGATGAAGTCTCACTACATGAAGGCTAGGCCCCTTCGATCTATTCTGGGACTTCTCGAAGCGGCTGGACACGAGAGGCTACCAAACATTTATACACGACCACTCCATGGCTCCCCAGATACCGCCGACAGCGTCCTCGACGTCACGTCCATTAAACGATCCAGCATCGAATTCCGAGCATGGTCATGACATTATCTGACTCCAGAAGCCTTGCCCAGTGTTCCGAATGTAACAATACGCAATGGACCAGCGAATCACTCCCGATGATGAGAGTTTATTCTAGTGGCGCCTTGGCTTCTTGTTTACGAGCATACCATCGCCAACTCATGGCCTCCTGACTAACGACGTCTACACCAGTGTCCGCTAAAGGTATCGTTGTTCTTTGGTGTACCAGAATGGACCACTCGCAAAAGCAGCATAAATGCATCGTGCGATGCTCCTCGAGTTCAGATTATCCGCTGCCTTGACATTCAGCCCTCCACGATGGGCTTTCCTATTCTCATTCGCTCTCTTACTACATTCGTTCTCTTCTCAGGTCTCTCGTTCGCACAAAGCATTTCGAAATGTCCTACGCAAGAAACTTCATATACTGCATCCGATGCTAGTCTGTGGGCAATCTGTCCCAATTCGGACTACCAGGCCCCAAGTGGTCAAATCCTGAACTCCATCAAGTCGAATACCGCTTGCGCGCAGCTGTGTCAACAATACCAAAATGGCGGTTGCCTCAAGGCCGTCTACGACAAGACGAACTTCATCTGCCATCTGAAAGGCAATGGAACGGTGCCATGGGTCTCCAGCTCTTACTACGACTCAATTCGATTCGTCTCAAGACCATCTCAGGGTTCAACAGTGGCCGCATGTCCGAACAATGAGCGCAACGTGACTACCTCCGATGGAGCGCAATGGGCCATCTGTCCACTCACCGACTACGAGGGTAATACGCTCCAGGCTTTATACCAGGTCGCTTCCGAAACTGCATGCGCGACTAGTTGCGGCAAGAGCAACGGCTGTACCCGCGCAGTATATGACCCCAAGAACCTCGCGTGTTTCTTGAAGGATGGAACACAAAATCGATGGACTTTCAATTCTGCTTACGAGACGATAAGACTGGTGTCAAAGGCACCTCAGCAAGGCGATCCAGTGACCTCTTGTCCAAGTGGCGATCGCAACACGACAAGTCAAAGTGGTCGAGGTTGGGCAATTTGCAATAGCACCGACTTTGGAGGAGCTGCATCGCAGATCACGAACGGGGTCACATCTGCGTTCAATTGCATGCAGCAGTGTGACCAGACCAAGGGTTGCACGAGAGCGGGGTGGGATCCGAAAAACAGCATTTGCTTCCTCAAGGACTCCGATGCCGTTTGGGCTTACAACGGCGACTATCAGTCGATTCGTCTGGTCAATGGTACCTCTAGCTTCACTGGTAATCGTGGCAAATGGGCTCCTGCTGTCAATCTCCCTGTGGTTCCGGCTGGAGCATTCGTCGTTCCAGAATAGCCTTTCTCGAATCGAATCCTTGGCTACTCTTCATGGGGTACATATGAATTTAGTGGTGCCACTGGCATCACGCAATTTGCTGATTACAATTGGAAGACCGGAGCAGTTTCGCAAAGGACTGTCACGAACACCAAGCATGACATGTTCTGCCCTGGCATGAGCTTCCTTGCAAACGGCACAATGGTCGTGACTGGTGGTGAGAACGCGGAAGCCGTGAGCTTCTACAATTATAAGACCAATAGCTGGACGCGAGCTGCGGACATGAAGATTGCTCGCGGGTACCAAAGTTCCACAACGCTCTCAAATGGGAAAATCTTCACGATTGGTGGCTCCTTCACAGGTGGCATCGGTGGACAGGATGTGGGGCTGAAGGCTGGCGAAGTCTACGATCCCGCCACGAATGCTTGGACACTTCTCCAAGGCTGTGATGTCAAGCCCATGCTCACTACATACGACGCGGAAGGTCCATGGCGTACAGATAACCACGCTTGGCTCTATGGCTGGAAGAATGGCTGTTTTCCAGGCAGGACCAAGCAAAACTATGCACTGGTACGGCACGACCTCAGCCCAAGGATCCGTCTCTGCCGCCGGAACACGCGACGCCGACAATGATGCCATGTGCGGTGTTCACGTCATGTTCGATGCGGTCGCTGGTAAGATCTTCTCAGCAGGTGGCAGTCAGAGCTACACCAACAGTGCGGCGTTCATCAAAGCGCACCAGATTACCATCACTGAGCCGAATCAGGCGGCCCAAGTGGAATTGCTCCCAGAAATGAACTTCCAACGCGGTTTTGCCAACGCTGTCGTGCTTCCCAATGGTCAAGTCCTCATCACAGGCGGCCAAGCTACTTCTCTTGTGTTCACAGACATCCAATCTGTCTTCGCACCTGAACTCTGGGACCCTGTCACAAAGAACTTCACGATCCTCGCCCCCGCAACGACACCGAGGAACTACCACTCGGTCAGTCTGCTCCTAGCCGATGGCATTGTCTGGGCTGCTGGAAGTGGGCTGTGCCCAGTTGGACAAGGAGAATCTACAGCGTTCTGCGATCAAACCGTTCAACACTTCAATGGAGAGATATTCTCTCCTCCCTACTTATTCAACTCGGACGGCACACCGGCATCCAAGCCAACCATCTCCGCTCTTTCCAGTAACACCGACACTCAAGGCTTCAAAGTTCGAGTTGGCGGCACGTTGACTATTGATATCGGGAATGGTGATGCTAACGGGATGACTTTCTCGCTGGTGAGGATCGGGAGCGCGACGCATAGTGTCAACACTGATCAGAGAAGAGTGCCTCTGACGACGATCACGCAGAATAGTAAGACGAGATTTACAATTGCCTTGCCGAAAGATTCGGGGATCCTGATCCCGGGATACTGGTATCTGTTCGCGATAAACAAAGCTGGGACGCCAGCGGTAGCTAGGACGGTGCAAGTGACTTTGTAGTACATCACAACCTGACTCTACAACAACGGCGTATTGGTTTTCTCTCTGCCTACAAATTGAGGAGGGCATTGGCTGATTGAGTCTTCAGAGCTGCAAGCGCGAAATATGTGTCACAGCTCTTTCCATTCAGATGTCTACCTACTACCCTCGACCGCTATCCTTCCATGCGCAGACGACATGTCCAAGCTCTTCCTCATACGTGGATCATATAGCGCTCGGATTTTGTTGTTTTTGCCGCCTCTACGAGCCGCAAACACTGGATTGTGTTTTTCCCATATAGCAATATCCAGATTCACCATCGTTCGAAGAAACACAACCACTTGGCTGACCAACCGACGACGGATGGCCACACTGCTGACAGTTGACGTCGGTACCGGAGGTGCATTGGTGCTAGTGACCAGCAAGCATTAGCCTATCTCAATTCTGCATCTACTCGCCGTGTGGTTCTTCGCATACCAGCATATCGTTTGAATCACAGTAGTATCTACACACAGTACAAGTATTAGTCGCTGATGTCTCGAATCATTGAAGAGCATATTTACCCATTAGGCCCGCCTTGGATTTGATAGCAGCTACTCTTGATTGATCCAATTGCGAACTTCGACTCCCCTATGCCGACTTGGGGAGCAGGGTTCGCTACGGCGAGCATGGCGACGCTCAGGATGAGGGATGTCGTGGTAAACTGCATGTTGAAAACTGAAGTGATGCGATTCCGAGAGAGTGTTTCGTGAAGTGGAAGTTGCAGGTCCCTACAGTATGGATGCTGCGCCAACTTATAGCCTCCTGAGAGTCAAGCACCCTGCTTTACACGACGGCCTGGTCATGGCAACTTCTTAGAAGGCGGAAAAGGTGGATTTGATGAGCAACGAACAACGGTACGAAAGAGAATAAACATTGGTCTGGGACAAGCCGCTTTCAGAAGACATTCTCGTATTCAGAGATGGCAACGAGTTTCCGCGAACTTAGCTAATATTACGCAGCCTTGCGAGTGGTTTAGATGCTACGTCAGGCAACAATTACAAACTATACCGGGCTTTTGCAAAAGCCTATAAGCGATTTAGAAGTATTCACAGATCGCTTTGTGAATCGATATATTACTATCAGTAGTCGTAGAATTACAAGATTAGTCACATATGGTCGTCGGTCGAGAAGGAAGCAAAGATGGGGTTCAAATCTCTTAGAAAGGTCCACGAACATGTCCCGAGGGACATGTTCGTCAAGGAAGATGTCGACCCTGCGTACGCGCTAACTTACTACTTATGTCGGTGCTGAAATGTGTAATTTGTAACTATTGAGCAGTTGTCCGAAATTTGTCCTGTACTTACATGCCTATCCTTGGCATCATGATGCTATCCTTGGCACCTTGTCACGCTAGTTAGATCCGTGTTTTCCAATGGCATCAAGAACAATGCAACAGAGAGTCTGTCACAACTCATACATGCAGATATTCAAGAGATGCTCCCAAATACCTCAGCATTGCATGCACAGTTCGATTGGGTTGAAGCAGTGGCGATGCCTGCAGGTGAAATCTGAAGGTGTATGTAGTTTATATAAGCATCGGGGCCGATCTCTATTCATAGTCAGCAAAGAGTTCAGAACTAGGGGCCCGGGTTCCAAATTGACGAGACTGGGACTCGCTGTCGAAATAACTCACGTCTGCACTCACCCTTTCGTGTTCGCACTCTTTCGTTAGCGTCTTCTTTGATTCGTTCGTCGAGGAAATCTGAGGAAACCTGAGGATCGCATTGGCCGAGGGGTGGCGCTAGCGAAAGACTGTCGAAACAAATGGGTGGTTGCACACGTTACCGTTGTCAAGAGGGACGACCTTATAAGAGCGATGTCGTTCTCATAGAGAGAGACTTCGCTAGAACTTGCCATACAAAGCCACATGGAAAGACACCTCGCGATCCCCGGACATGTTGTCATTGAGACGTATCTCATGGTACCAGCTGTGAACTTCATCGGTTCATTTCTCTTTGCTTGCGAGGCTTGCAGAGACTCGCTTGAAACGCGAGCCATGGGTGTTGACTGAAGCCGAGCGCGGCCGCGTTCCGTGCTTCACCATGCGTCTTGTACTCCGCCAACCGCCTCTTTCAACGTCGCATGTATGATATATTTCCCAGCAAATATCCATCAAACACCAGAGATTGTTCTCTGTCCTGACATACAAAATTCCTTCGCGAATGAATCTTCGTGTCTCCCGGGGCTTGTCGGGACCGAAACCAAGAGTTTCCGGCCTATCTTGGTGGTGCTCTCTGAATCGACATGACTGCACTCGCGTCGTGACACACACGATTCCTTCTGGTAGACGGACGTGTGTATCCAGTTGGTGTGATGTGCTAGCAAAGATGAGGTGAAGTGGCTCCATTCTTCGTTCTCGCACTTCGTTTTCGGGAGAAGGCTGACAAAGTCTCGAAACGTTGACGCGCGTACGCCGTATAATACGAAGCATACTGCAATTGAATCGGGTCGGAAAGACATAACCTTGTGCCACGCGATCAAGTATGAAATGCAAGCAAGAATCTCTGGTGTATGGGCTTGCAATTCTGAGTCTCTACGGCCGCAGTGTCGAATGTTGAAAGCGAGGACTTGTTATGGGTGAGTGAAGAGAATCTCAGCGGCTCATTACCATTCTTGTGGTCTGAAGTTGCAATTATTCAGAATTTCCAGGCAAGAGACTGTCCTTCATTGAGTGATCTCGACAGCCTAGTCCTTGCGGAATATCACAGATCCATCTGGTTGTCTCTCAGGACGCGACTTTGATGTGTTCGCATACCATGTGAGCATATCATCGTCGTAATGTCTCGCCACCGAGGCGGGCATCGGATCACCACGAGCTTGTGCTGCATCCTTCGCCTCCCGCACGATCCCACAGTCGTCGCCCCTCCTCCAGCAATTACTGCAACTTCTCCAGTTCTCGCTCTGCTTAACAGTGTATTTGTCTGAAGTCCCGGGCTTGTAGACCATACACACTAACTTCTCTGTCTTCTTGGTGGACGAATTGTAACGTGTGAAATGTTTGCACTGAGAGCATGGTTTTGGAGCAAACATCCCAGCGTTGGTTTCTTCGATGTAGCCGATATGGGAAAGTTGCCTCTTCTTGGTGCTATTGTGCTTGTTCCATTCAACTTCCGTGGTTTCGTCGCTATACCATTTATCCGTCAATGTCGGGCGACGAAGAGGCGCAAGGGACGAGGAGGCTTTGGCCTTCGATTTGGTGGTTTGCTCATGCGTAGACTTAGCTTTCTTCGGCAAGCTCGCAGAAGTGTGAGCGGCACCACTCGAAGAGCTGCTGCTTATAGATGTCGATTCGTTGTTGACGGAATCCGCTTTACGTTTCAAACCATGTTGGACTCCGTACTGCTCTCTGGGGTCCTCAATTCGCGATATGGCAAGGTTCGAGACAGTCTCCACAGCTGCAATGGACGCCGGTGATGCTCTCCTCACACGCTCGAGCTCCCGCCCGGTGGATTGCATGGCCTCCTCGATGGCTTCGCCCAGGCTCTCCAGACCAGCTGTGGTGGAGTGATTCACCAGCAATTGCGTAAGCATCGTGACCAGCTTAACTTGAATTTCATAGCTGCTTTTAACACCTTGCTGGTATCCTGCCAGGTAACCAATGTTCTGATGCTCTAGTGCCGTCGAGGGAGCACGGCCACTGCGCATGGTTTCGTCATAATAAATTTGCGATATGGCAATGTCTCTTTCACGTCTGACTTTCTCCAAGTCGAAAGAAGGAACTTCGAAATGCGGTGTGGATCCACCACTCATAGGGGTGCGTCCATCGTATCCTCGTGCTGAGAAGTCTGCCATATTCAATCGCTATGATGTTGTTGTGAGAAGCAAAGAGTGGCATGGACGCGTCGAAGGAGATGGAAGACGCGTCGCGAACTTTATTACCAATGAAGGCACCTCGCACCCCTGTTGCTTGGCACTCCTGTTGAGTTCTTTCCCGGAACACGCACTCTTCAACTCATCAACGACATCGTTGACTTCGACAGACAGGGAGAGCTGCAACATCAGAAGACCCTGGAATCTCTGCATGCAGCAATGCCCGTTGATCAGGTCTCCCTTCGCTATGGACTACGAATCCGACCTCTCCGTGAACACGCGTGTCTCTACGAGGCACCTCGTCAAAACGGCGACAACTCAACACTCGGAGCTCGACCGATCCCCTCTAGGTCGCTATACAGCTTCCAACCATAATTCAACCCCTTGAGATTGAACCTCAACTTTTTATCCATGGAGTCAATCCGAGCCACATCCTCTACGGCTAGATCAAAAGCGCTCTCGAGATTCTGTTCCAGCTGCCATGGAATCGTACTCTTTGGGATCACACATCTGCCTTTTGAGATGCCCCACACTAACGCAACTTGCGCTGCCGATTTCGAGTATTTCCGGCCAATCTCGTGGAGTACTGGATCTTGCAACAGCTTAGGCATATACTGACCGTGCTTGTAGAAAGTGTTCTCATTCGCGAATGGCGAGAATTGAATCAGCTGGATGCCATGCTGTCGATGCCAGGCCGTGAAGCTGTGCTGTGCCAGATACGGGTGCAATTCCATCTGATGAACAGCTGGTACCTTCTTTGTGTCAACAAACGCCTTGCAAATCAACAAGAATCTTCATCGACATACCACATCACAGTTCTCGAGAATATTCTGCATCTCAGCTTTGCTAAAGTTTGACATTCCGATAGCCCTCACTTTACCAGTGGTCAAAAGCTTCTTTAAAGCTTTCCAGCAATCAACATAGCCATATCCTTCTGCAAGAATGATCTCGCCACTTGCATCCTCCCTTGGAAAGCGCACTGCTCCTCTCTTGAAACTGCATGGATAATGCATGAGAAGCAGATCCAGATATTCGGTCTGCAGGTCTTTCAGTGATTCGTCCACCGCCGGCTCAACATCGTCTGGATGATGGCTGTTCGACCATAGCTTTGTCGTCAGGAAGATCTCCTCTCTCGCCACACCACTCTTGCGAATTCCTTGGCCGACCTGCCTTTCGGTATCGTACACTCTAGCTGTATCAATATGGCGATAGCCAAGCCTGAGCGCTGTTGCCACAGCATCCTCTTGCTGATCTGGATCCTGAAATGTCCCGAGTCCGATGGCTGGGATTCTAGCGCCCGTGTTCAAAGTAAAGGTCTTGAAAGAACGATGCGGTGGGCTAAAGAGACGTCGGGCTACTGGAATAGATGAAGGGTCGCGAAGTGAAGACAGATGAAGCTTACTCAAAGCTTTTGACAACATGACTCTCCGCTGACCAGTCTATTGCAGTTCTCGAAAGATGGCATCTGATCGAACCAACTTCTCGTAGAATTTGGAGCAGAAACAGAGCTACTATCGCACCCTCGGCCTGTATCGCTGAGCTCTCCACGACAACCGGCTGAAATCGTCAGCCAAGCACCATGCAAGCAGGCAAGCTGGCGTGACTGGTCCTCTGAGCTCGCAAGTACAGCGCACATGCAATTTGCTGCCGCTGTCAGCTGAGAAGTTGCATACATCAATGCCATAGAACGTTTGAAGTGGGGGCAAGCGGAGGAGAGTCCACCTCGTGCATATCGGCCTTTGCATGCAAGCTCAGGAGCCGATGCAAGGGTAGCTGCAGGATATGTCAACTACGACGGCAATGCAAAGGACTGACTTCGATACACCAGCCGGCTTTGATTCTTCATCGTGAAGTGAAGTACTTACCATGGCCAGTCTTCTGGTGGGCAAATCGGCTGCTATAACAGGTGGTGTCACCGGTATCGGAAAAGCCATCGCTTTGGAGTTCTTGCGGCAAGGCGCAACGGTGACTGTCAATCATCTCGATGATCGTTCATCAAGGGAGCATTTTGACCGCCTGCGAAGCGAAGTTCCTGACAAAGCCAAATTGCTGGGTCTTGACGGAGATATCGGAAAGAAGTCGACTGGTCAAGAGCTTGTTGACGCCGCAGTGAGCAGCTTCGGAGGACTTGACATATTCGTTGCAAATGCAGGAGTCAGTCAATTCCGCGATTTTGTAACATACAATCGAATGCTTCCTCTACATTAGCCGAGATAGACTGACATGCAAGCAGACTTGACGAAGCAACACTTGAATTTCACCTTCATACCAACATCCGAGGCACCTTCTGGAGTACCCAAGCCGCGGCCAGACAAATGATCAAGCAGCAGCGTGGAGGCAGCATCATCGGAATCTCTTCTATCAGTGCTCACCTGGGCGGCGCACAACAGGTGCATTATACGCCTACGAAAGCTGCTGTTCTAAGCATGATGCAGTCACAAGCTTGTGCGCTCGGTAGGTATGGTATAAGGTGCAATGCTTTACTTCCAGGAACTACGAGAACACAGCTTGCGGCAAGCGATCTGGCCAACTCTGAGAAGTTGAAGTACCTTGAGCAAAGGACTCCTCTAGGTCGGGTAGCTGATCCGGAAGATATGGCTGGACCCGCGGTGTTTCTCGCGAGCGATCTCAGCAAGTTCGTGTCAGGGGCACAGATCTTGGTCGATGGGGGTATATCCATTTCGCTACAATGAGGACATCATTGGTACTTCTCGGATCCTCGTACTCTGGGTTTGCATTGCAGAGATTGAACCATATGTTGCGCACTTTTCGGATGAGCTTTCAACTTTTGCAACACTATCTACGAAGTCGTTGTCGGCTTGAGACATGTTGTAAAACCATTGTTACCGACAGCTCCTCCCACGCAGAGTCCATCTGAATCAGCGAATCCAGAAGCCGCACCCAAGGTTCCTGCAACGTTGCCAGCGGCGGCGTGCGATGCGGTCTATAGAAGGAGTCAGCATTCATCTGCCATCAGTACCGTTCAACTTACGTCTGTCGGAGCTGGAGCAGTCGCGACTGGGAAGCAAGCAGTGGTTCCAGAACCAGACACAGCGCCTCCGATACAGCCTTGTACAAAACCAGTAGGACCATTAACAGCACCTCCGAGAGTACCATCTGCAGGACCGAGTGTGCCTGCTGCGCCGCCGCCGACTTCGTCTTGTCTTTCAACGAGCTGCGGAGCTTTTATCAGCGGATGATGTGAATGGTAGAAGAAAGTGGTAGATACCTCAGCCATGGGTGTCACTGCTGCTTCTGGAAGAGCGAAAGCAGCGGCCACTAGGCCAAGGACGAGTACTGTGAGCTGCATCTTGGAACTGATTTGATTGACTGATTTGGGAGGGATGATCGTGTTGTGTTGAATGCCTCTGTCTTCGGGAAGACACTCTTGAGACTGCTGAGGTGTTCTTATACACCTGAACAGCAGCGCCATATTCACGGAAGTATCCATCTGAATTTACACAGTCTCGAGCATAAACAGGTCTCCTGCTTCCGCGGATGCACCACTATGAGGGGATTTCAGGCATGCTTTCAATAGCAGACGAAGGCTAGGACTGCAGTCCGCACCTTGTTTTCGTCTACTTGTTCGGAATCACACTTGGCGTGTTGATGAAGTGAAGTTGTTCTTCAGCAAGGGACCGAGGTTTCAAAATAGTGTATACTTGATGCAGGTTCCTACTTTTGTTAGCGTGAGTTTGTTGATGTCGATGCCAAATTGGGCTTTCTTCGCGCCTTTACAACAAACCTTGATGAGAACTGACAGCAACACTATTCTTGAGAGGAACGTCCGTTAGATACAAAGATCAAGCAAAATCTCGACGAGCAGTCGGCCTGGGATTCTGCGTTACTGAATGTCGTTCCTCCAGAGTTCACATTCAATAATGAAAGATCCTTTATGAGTGAACCAGAAAGCTGCCTTCGAACAAGTGCGTTCGCTCACTGAAAGCTTTAAGCTTATGTTGATATTCTGCGCTAGGAGCATTTGACCATGTGCTTTTCATATACTCTAGTCTTGCATGCTGCGACGATCGCACACTCCACAACCTGCTACCTACATATCGTACCAGCCTCGGTGTCCGACCACGCTGCCAAGTGAACTCTGCCAACTTCCATCACTCCACCCACCCAGGCTAGAAGACACAGAAACTCCGCACTTCAACACTTTCTCTAGGCACCTCATGCTCAGTCCCAGGATCAACAAAGCTAGTGTGAGCCACACCATGACTACGCTTACTGCTCACAGCATGATCAATTCGTCCATCATAGATGCGAAAAACCAAAGCCTGCTCAGGTTTCTGTTCCCTCACATATCTGCGCCTAAGTCAGCACACCTCAACCCAACTGGACTTCATCATCTAGGACTCACACAAACCCATGCCTCCCCTCCACCTTCGGCTTCCTAACAGAAAAATTCTCAATCTCACCAACATTCGGCACCTGCACTTTCCCCAACTGCAAATCCTCATCTTCAAGCGTCCTAGCATCACAAAGACAAAGCGGATCCTTCCTAATCGTTTTCAAAGGTTTCCAAACATTATAGACTCCAAATTTCCGATCCTGCAAATGCTCATTCCCAGAGTCATCCGGCCTCACGTAATAGTTATATTCATTCTCAGCAGACTTGGGACTTTCATCGATATGCACCCGTCTTACTGGTCCGTTGATATCGACAGCACCTTTAGAGTCGGTTTGGAGAGCTGTTTCGAGAGTCCCGGTTCGGACATGCCATTCGTATTGGAAGACGTGTTTTGCTCCTGTTTCGCGTTTTAGGAGTGAGGTGACTTCGGGGAAGTAGATTTGTTTTAGTTCGTCGTCGTTTCTCCAATTTTGCATCTTGGAGTCTAGGTGGCCGATGCAGAAGCCGTGGGTGGCGATAGTGTATTCGGATTCATGGCCGGCAATGTTGCGAATTCGGACGGGAGTTTTGGCTACATTTGGGCCGTCATCGGCTCGGCGAGCTTGTCGAAGCTCGTGTTCTGTCAATTCGCTGTTGATTTGATCTGGTGGAGGTGCTTCTGCGTCTTTGTAGTAGTTTAGTGTGGTGTTGCTCCATTCCGGATCCGGGTATGCTACTGCTGTCGCGGTGAGGATTGAAGCACTGGGTGCCAGGATGGTTTGAGTGGCCATGGTGTTATTCGATACTGTAATGTTCTTGTTTGAATGGAAGTGAGGTGATCAGTCATGAAATGGAGCTGAAGCTGCCAAGATTAGGTTGGCCTATCTCGCAGCTGTCGGCTTTGTGGCGCTGACTGTATCGCCATCTATTACCCATGAGCATTCATCATCTGGAATACTCTACTAAGAGGCGGGCTCGCCGTCTCCGCTTGAACGCCATTGTTTGATGCACCCAGACCCGATCGATGCTCGCTAGTAGGCAAAAATGCAGCAACGCTTTTTAACTTTTTCTTCCTTCCACCATTCTATACCGAAGGCTGATTAGTCAGCGTCTCGCTTTCAACAAATGTCGCCATACGATCGTGCTTCACATCGCGACTCTCAGCTTTTGCCTTCAGTGCTGCTCTGATCTCTGCAACACTTCTCGCCTCCCAGGCCTTGAATTCCATGTTGCTCAATGGCCAGAGAGGTTTGGATCCAGCATGACGCATCCAGGCTTCGTTGTTGAGTGGTGCTGGATTGGATGTCAGGGCATCAATGTCATTCGCGATCTCGGAACAGTAAGCGTCTAAAGGCAAGTCGTTGACATCCTGTCCGAACGGGTTTTCCAGCTCTCTTCCAATTTGTGCAAGTCCAAGTATGATGTATCCTGCTATGATCGTGCCTGGAATGGCAATCCACTTCAAGGTTGGCACAAGTTGGAACGGTAGAGCGAAGACGTATGCGTAGGTGATTTGCGCGATCGAGATGGAATATGCGATCGGTAGCGGTGTGTTCACGACTCGCTCGCAGCCAGTCAAGACATCGCCTAGATTATAGAGCAAGTTCATAGCCTGCACTTGGTGAACACTAATCGACAGAGTCTTATTCTGGAACAGGTCTGGACATCGATCAGTGTGTGATTTTGCTGGGTCGCCTGACGCCAAGACTTACTCTCGATGTATGAGGACAAGTAGGTGATGACCTCCAGAGGCGTGTTTCCGAGGTTCTCCTTGGATCTTTTCAACAGCTTACGTGGATTAGACTCAGCCATCGGAACACCCAAGTACTGGCCAACAGATTTCATAGTCGAGATGCGACGATGTTGGAGCATGGTCTGGTCGGCGTCCGCGGCCAATGTGTGCAGGTTACTAAGAAGCGGCGCGAGGTCTGGGTAGTCGACAGAAGGCTCGAATCGTAGGCGATGCTTCAAAGCGACCGCGAAAGCATTGATGAGTTGGAGCGCTGCCAATTTGGCGAGAAGATCCTGTTTTCCGAGTTCTTCTGATACCTCGTGGCGTCTGTAGAGAAGTTCAGTGGACCTCATCCAGCAGCGTGGACTATGAAGGGATACTCACTCTTCGGCATGCACCCATATCAGGCGAGCAAGATTTCGCGCATTGAGCTGAAGCTGTGCCCAGTATCTTCGACCCTCCGCAAAACGTTCGTACGCAGTCGTTGACCTAAATGAAAGCGCCAGACCCACCACGAAACCAGTGACGGTGAGAAGAACTGAGTTGACCTCCAGCGAATGCACAAGCATACTGATGCACACGATAAGAGTCGCCCAGGCACCCACGATGGACAGAGGGACAATCATCTTAGGCAATACGGAGCCATGGAGTCGCATGAAGGTTGGCCATTTCGAGTGGCGACTGATGTCGCGAGGTCCTCTGAAGTAGTCCTCAATGTCCACACTATGAACTGTTTTCTGGTGGAACATAGGTCGCGGTACAAAGTCTGGCTCGTCCTTAACGGGAGTGCCGTTTGTAGATCCATGTGCTGTGGAGGAGGCCTGAGAAATGTCGCCTTCTGTGAATCCCGGCGTCGACTTCTCTTGAGTGGCATGGTCAACAGCGGCTGTGCCTGCTGTCGCCATGATGGCGTTATGAAATGCTGATGAGGGAAAAAGATGCTGTACTCTAGTGCTGTCGGTAAGCTAGGGTGCTGATGTCAATAAGGTAAAATGAGCGTGAATCTCGAGCCGTAGGAGAGAGCGAGTGTAAAGGACGTCGCAAACAGCAAAAAAAGAAAGAGTGACTTTCGGTGGGTCGAGATGGAGATCGCAGAGATCCAGACTCGGAAGATGCTGTCAGACAGGGAAAGTCCTGGACTCCACAGCTAAATACCGATGAACGAGCGGCTGGCTCGAGTTTTATAGGACACAGGAGGTGTCTTGCACTTGAAACGATGTTGACTTGGCATTTGGTTTACGATGTGCTACTAGACTTCTACAGGGCAAGTGCGAGGCGGGTGAGGCGCTCGGCAGTCGGCTCTGCGTGCCGACACGTTGTGTCAACCAATGAAAGTCCACGAAACTCATAATCCTTGCAGAAACGAACATTTCTTCCCTGACCTCCTGCACCCCAACTTCCTCGCTCGCGTTCACAACGACATACACATGCGAAAGCAGCCAAAGACATTGGCCGACCGTCTCCTGCGCACTGCGTAAGGACGTGAAACGCAAGTCCTACAGCAGCGCTGACATGTGTGAAGGCGAAAGCCGTTCGACTGGTCGCCGTGGCGCCGGCCAAGACTGCCTGTTTTGCGCTTGTGCTTCTGTTCGACCTCCGAATTTAGATCCTTGATGATCGCCAAAGGGAAGACTTCCGTCTTGACCACCTCATCAGACAACGCATCACGCAGGAACTGCCGCTTTTCTTCCATACAACTTCGCCCAACACGGACTTCGAGAGGCTTCTCCTGAGTCCGTCCCATCTTCTGCATCTTCCACCGCCAATTCTTATCCTCGGCATCCCGCAAGAATGTTTCGATTGCCGAACATCAATAGAAGGAATTCAAGACAGAGTCCCAGGCCATTCTTCAGAGTCGCGATATCTTTTGCAGCTCACAAGCCCAGACAGTATTCTTTCCCCTCAATCACACCAGAGTCTCCGATCCAGCAGCATCGATATACGACCGCCTGAATTTCTCATACTTCTTAGCCTCCATGGTCGCTAGTCAATCCGTCTTACGATTTCTCGCAAAGTTGATCAAAGGCCCTAACAACAAATCAGCTTCCAATCTCCTCCCCATCACGAAAACTTCTTCCATACCTATCCCCTCAAAATGAATCTTCGGCAAATAATGCTTCGGAGCAGGTTCTGAGCCATCACTCGACTCTCCACCAGAAACAACAGTATTATACGCTGGAGGCGGAACATCCGTCTCACTTCGTTGCTGTTCAGCCTCCGCATCGAACAATGCCAAAGACAAAGATGACTTTGAGGCCGCGGTACTTCGTCGTGAAAGTCGATATCTGGAGAATCTCCCAGTTTCCTCTGGATCTTGTTCATGTGGTGGTGGAGTCAGACTTCGTTCAATCTGATCTTCGAGTAAAGCTTGCTGGAATTCCGAGCTTCGATAGTATCGGCTTTGATCCGACTCGACGTCTTGTACCAAAGGCTTGATCTGGCGCTTCTCGGTTGAGCTACGAGGTTTTCGATCGTTGCTCTGAGCTAGATTGAGGGAGCTGGAAGTCCGTTTGTTGTTGAAGAAGTTGTAGATGCCGCTCATTTTGAGATGTTGTCTAGTATCAAGTTGAGCCGAGAAGTAGGTACAAGAGTGAATTACCGGCCAGCCAGAAGAAGACTTCACACACCTATAAGCAAACTCTACTGATAGTACGCAAACAATGGAATTCGGCACGAGCGCGTTCGCAAAGCCGCGTGGCGACCACAAAGCAGAACGCCAAGCTTGGCGTGAGTACGCGGTATCATTTCGGGCAAGGTTGTAGACAGACGTAAGCAGCGGAGCCACATGACGAAACCGGCCACAGTATATATGTTAACGTCTTTCTGCTCACGCAAGCTGCTCAGCCGATTTCTGATGTTTTCCCGCTTTACGCGGTGCGATTCTAGACTTGTTGTATTTTCCGGTTCACGGGAGAAGTGGTCGAGCGCTTCTCCGGCTGCGCTGTGCCTTACAATTGTATAGGACATCTTGTGCTCACTGAAGCGGCAGATTCCAACTCATTCTACCTCAATCATGGTTCTATCCATTTCGCTGAAGTCTGTCGCTTGTGGCCTTGTCCTGATGTCCTCAAGTAAAGACATTCCCATCCTTCGTAACGCTGCCAAGTCCTCGCCATCTTCCTTGGTCATCCGAAAACTCTTGTCGACATTGTATATCGTCAAATTCTTCAAGCGGTCTGAGCCCGCATTGGTGAGCAAGTCTCGATCCTCTTGTGTGAGAACTAAATCATCACATATGATTCCCAATTCTTCCACCGAATCTGGCAGAAAGTTGTCCAGCGTCATGGTCTCGTACCCGCCTTCCCCAACGAAAGGATTGCAGTAATGGTCAATATTGCCACTGGTTCGGATCTGATCTCCATGGCTACCAAATATTGCTGACTTGGGTAGCATCAGTGTCTTCAGAGACGGGCAACCTTTTACTCGGCTGTCTGTTGCCCACGGACGAAGACCACCAAGACCAATAGTCGGTAGGATAGGGTCTTGCTTGTCGATGTGAGGGGCTTTTGAATCCATGGTCAAGTGTTCGAGTCTGCGCAGAAGTCGGATGCTATCTCCAATTCGCCTCCAATCCACGTAGCCGTGAAACTCCTCCAGAGGTTCCCATTCGATGCGTAGCGATGTGAGGTTTGGACAGTACTCGGTGAAGTTCAGCGAATCAAGATATTGCATGCCGAACCGGGATATTTCGAGGGCTTTGATCGTGCTAGACATTAAGTAATCGAAATTGTAACGAAGTATAGTCGTTTGCCCCAGCCCAGGCCCATTAGCAGCAACCGTAGACTGCCGGGAAAGCGACACATCGGAAACATCGGTGAATGTATTGATGCTCAGCTTTTGTAAAGACGGGAGTTGAAAGAAATGCTGAAAATGCCATGGCCCCATACGTCGCCGGCCTTTTTCCCGTATGCAATGGTCGAACACGAGTTCTCGAATGCTGCTGATACCAGTCTTGCAGCTGTTTGCGTTCGGAGCCAACACTTTTAAGGCGACGGCACCAAGGAAACTGTTGTCAACATTTACTTTGGTCATATCTCCCGTCAGCTCCACACGTCTCACATTACTGCATACAAGCAGCAAAAGGGATAGAAAGGCTTCTTCGCATAATTTCTCATCCATAAAACACAAGACGAAGACTCCGGCCATTGACCCACTCATTTCCGTCTTTTCCAGGAGCGCTCTCCATTGCTGTGCATGATCCCAATCGAAGTTGCTATGGCTTTCATCATCGAGATAGTGCTTGACCTCTTTCACATATTGGATCAGATGAGGCTTTCGTGCCAGCGTACGTGACAGGGCCCTCATCTTCCTCCGTCTCCCATCGAAATGCTCGAAGCCCAATACTCTTCCCTTCGGTAGCACCTTGCAGAACTCGATACGGGAATAGAGCAAAGGCGTCGCGGCTCTGTTGGCGATCTTGCTTACTAGACATAGCGAATGGCACAAAGCAGTGTCACGATAGTCTGCAGAAGCAAAGATGAGTTCGATGATCTCGTTGGGAATGTCGTCGGGGACCTCGAGCGTGAGCGAACGTGAGTCTGTCATGGTGGTCGACGATCTTGACCCGGAGGCGAATGCGATGAATGTGGTGATGGATGAGCGATCACATTAGACATGGCTTCTACAAACTGTGAAGTTCTTGCCAATGTTTGTGTAACAGCACACAAGTCCGAAGTGGAGTTCAATCCGAAGCACGCCTCGAGACGAGGCACAAAGTCAATGGCACCTGCATTCTAATATACATCACATCTTACTCCCTCCTATAATCGCTCTTTGAACATCCAACACAGCATCAAACTCCCGCTGATCTCTCCTCCCCAAGCCACATTCCGTCGCAATGCCAAACTCACGACCAAGCACCTTCCTCGCCACCTCAATGCGTTTCTTCGTACCTTCCAAATCATTCGCATGAACAAGCCCAACATATAACTCAGTCTTCTGATCAAGTTCCGGCAGCACAACCCTCTTGAATGGCTCAAGATATGCTTCATCAGTCCTATCCTTTGGCACAGGAAGATGCACCCATGTCAGAGGTCTTTTGAGTTTCTTGAGGATCTGGAGTAGGAACTCCGAGAGCATTGCCGTATCAGGAGGTTCAACGAAGTGTCTTTTGCTAGCGTCCCCGTAGCAGAAATGGAAACCCAACTCAACGTCTTCTTCGACTGCTTCGGCCATTCGGATTACTTTGTCTACTAGCATGGGCATCAAGACATCTTTTCCGGCATTGATGTCGATGTATTTGACAGGACCGAGCATCATCTTGTACCACTGATTATGCAACAGCGCGAACTCCATGGCCATGTCAAGTTGAATCGCGAGATCTTGGTGTGGGATATCTCGTTGCATCTTTTTGATCGATTCGATCAATGCTTCTTCGTATAGAGGCGCGATCGGTGCTTGGAGCTATGCCGACAATGTCAGCACACTTGGAACATTGACTTATTATAGCTCTACTAACATCAGGCTGGATATTAGCTCCAATAAAGTTATCCGGTGTCGGTACACAAACTTGAAACTTCACCCCAGCCGCAACCTTCCCTCGGTCTTGAAGCTGTTTAAAGACCTCGTAGCTCTTTACAGCTTCCTCATCATATTTGCAACCCACCCCTGGAAATGCTTTCATTTTGGCCGCAACTTCAGCTTCGGTGAATGACCGCCAGCCGTTTGGATCAAGCGTTTTCATCAACACGTTGTCCGGGAAGAAGGACCTGTTCCATTGAACGAAATAATATCGATTGCCGGTTTCGCCATCGGGGATGCGTTTTAGGCTCTCTTTAGGAAGGGCGCTGGAGATGTAGTCGAATGTTGTGGCAGAGTCTGGAAGAGGGATTGAGCCGACGAAGTGGATTCCAGACACCATTTCGTGTTCTAATTGGAAGCCGGATGAACAGGACTCGAATTCGAATGAAAGTAGTCTTCTATGGGAAGTCAGCGAGAAGGTGAACCAGAATGCGCGGGACCATATTTGCACCGAATGGTAGCCAAGCAAGTCCATCCTCAGCCCTTAAACTTTCGTGAGGGCTCGGGAATCCTTGCAGCTTCCGATCAGGTAGGTACCTTTCTCAGCTCAGGAGCTCCGGCGAAAATTTGCCTGTAGAACAAACTCCTGCATCACTAGCACTTTCAAGACTGCACGCATGCGTTCGTTGACCTTGTCGAATGCTACCTAAGGTCTTCGCCATCCTGGAGTTTGACCGGTAGACAAAACGTAGTGATGCAGTGATTAAGCTCTTGGACAGTCCAGAGTCGGTCTTAGTGTGGCCTCGAATGTTGATAATTTTGCACAAGTCTGCCGATATAATGCTGGATGCCAATCCCATACTGTACAACTCCACACAGGTCCCTTCTTGGTGTTCTACCTCCTCCAAGCATGATTCCACCCATCTTTCGGTGGTGTCTCGGTCTGTATCCGCGCATACTCAATAGGCGCTCCTTTCCATACATTGTTCTTCAGCATTGCGATACGGTATAGCCTTCCAGTCTCTCTAGCACCCTGGGCGTCCTGACTCTGTGCAAAGCGTATCCTGTCGTCTGCGGTCATTCCCTCGTGGTCAATGAGTCTGAGCTCTTCGCAAGCTGCAGCCATGGCATTGTACTGTCTCTCAAGCTCCCTGTCGCGATCTGTTCGTAACTTGTCTTGATATCGCATCCAGGCGCGGTGGATGGTCCAGTGTCGAAGGTATCGATTGCGGCCGAGGCGCAGTGGTCGTGGTGTCAGAGGGTGTTGGAGATGGTATCGGATTAGTGCTGAAAGGCAATAAGTACATTTTCAGCAATACAGAGCTAAGTAATGGCTCATACTGATTCTGGCATCTCTCTTTACACCACCCTTCTTCTTCTTGTCTCTTCTCTCCGTGCTGGAAAAGTGCGCCTTCTGTTGCGGCGCCATACATCCTCTCGCTGTCCACGGCAAGGTCTCTGATCGTATCGCCGGCGAAAAGGCTCGTAGGAGCGCCAAGGATGGGGTCTTCATCGCTGCTGCCATTTCTGCTGCTGTTGTTGTCGCTTGAACTTCACGCTCAACTCTTCCCCGACGCGGCGGACATGGATCCGGATTAAGCACTGACGGCCGCTGCCTTCCGCGGCGCCTCCCGCTGCAGGTTCGATGCTAGCGTGGTTGCCCATTGCGTGGGGTTTATGAGCGGCTTCTGAAACTTGAACACGAAGTCGAAACACCAACCTCACTTTCTCACTTTCTTTTACTCCAACAACAACATCGACAGTCAGTGCCAGTGACATATCGCCGCCAGCCACTCGCCATCGCCGCCGTCGACTAAACTGGACCACTCGACGCCGTTGCCGGACTGGACTCGCATCACTAACACTTTGAGATCCATAGGACCCCAGACGTGCGAGACATCACTGAGTACATCAGCCTCACTTCACCGCAGCACCCCGTGCCTCTGCGTCCGCTACCTCCGCCGCGAACACCACCATTGCCTCCGCGACGACGACCCACCATGCCTTCCGGTGACTTCGACCTCAAGGGCAGTCTGGCCACGGCCATCCTCGAGACAGTCGAGAAGTACCCTCGCCCAGCTGAAGTCACGCAGTTCACTTATGGCACCGCCGGCTTTCGCACCAAGGGTGACTACCTCGACCATGTCATGTACGGTATGGGTCTACTAGCTGGTCTACGCTCGCGCAAGTTGGACGGCCGGGCAATCGGTGTGATGATCACTGCCTCACACAACCCCGCCGACGACAACGGTGTCAAGCTCGTCGATCCAATGGGTGACATGCTTGAGCAAGAGTGGGAAAAGGATGCGACCAACATTGTCAATGGCCAGAATCCAGAAGAGACAGTTGCAGCTTACGGACAGGTCGTGAAGAAGTTCAACATTGACATGACCAAGCCAGCCAATGTCATCTACGCTCGCGACACTAGACCATCTGGCGCACGTCTTGTCAAGGCTCTTGAAGCAGGAATGAAGGCGACCGGTGTCTCTGCCACAGACTACGGTATCCTCACCACACCACAGCTGCACTACCTCGTCCGCGCGACCAACACGCAGAAAGACAAGAACCCATATGGCGAGGTCTCGGAGGAAGGATACTACAAGAAGCTTGCTGCTGCCTTTGAAGTCGTCATGAAGAACACCAAGGCTTCGAGCAGTGTTACTGTCGACTGTGCTAACGGTGTCGGCGCTCCGAAGCTGAAGAAGCTGCTCGAACACCTTCCATCAGAAGAACAGACTGGCCTCAAGATCACTGTCAAGAACGATCGCATCGAGCAAGCCGAAGTACTCAACAACGATTGCGGTGCTGACTACGTCAAGACTGGCCAGAAAGTCCCAGTTGGCTTCGATGGCAAGGCATACGACCGCTGGTGCTCATTCGATGGTGACGCGGATCGTATTGTCTACTACTTCAACGAAGAGGGCAGTATTTTCCGCCTGCTTGACGGTGATCGCATCGCAACACTTGCAGCTGAATTTCTTGGTGGTCTTGTTGACAAGTGTGGTCTATCAGAGAAGATCAAGGTCGGTGTCGTCCAGACTGCATACGCCAATGGTGCCAGCATGAAGTACATCAAGGAGCGCCTGAAGCTCAAGTCAGAGTTGACTTCCACTGGTGTCAAGCATCTCCATCACGTTGCCGCTCGCTACGACATCGGTGTCTACTTCGAAGCTAACGGCCATGGCACGGTTCTCTTCTCGAACAACGCCCTGAGAACAATCTGGAAGCAGGAGCCGGAGTCACCCGCCCAGCTCGAGAACCTGGAGGTACTTCGCGGCGTCACCGATCTCATCAACCAGACTGTCGGCGATGCCATCTCAGACTTCTTACTCGTCGAAACCATCCTTGCACACAAGGAGTGGACTGTCAAGGAGTGGTTGTCTACCTACACCGACATGCCAAATAAGCTGGCCAAAGCATATGTCCCAGCGCGCGAGGACTTCCAAGTTGTTCCAGGCACCGCCGAACAGAAGCTGGCAAGCCCACCTGGTCTCCAGGAGAAGATTGACCAGGAGGTGGCCAAGTATCAGGACGGTCGCTGCTTCGTTCGCCCGTCTGGCACCGAGAATGTCGTTCGTGTGTACGCAGAGGCCGCCGAAGCATTTGATGTGGACCACATGATCAGCGCAGTCAAGAGTCTCATCCACACCGCGAGCAACCGTGCTAACTAGGAGGAGTTCGAGCCAATTGCGACGTGGACAGGACCTGAGGTGACTATGATGAGGAGGAGGATGAGTGAGGTAGATAGGAGGAGGAGGAGTGATGGGTTGGGTGAGGATTGGAGCCCTCGGCGTGCCGACTCACCCACACAATTGCTCATGGAGAGTGAGGACCTGAAGATCGGAAGCGGTTATGGTCAGTACTAGAAGTGAAGTGAAATGAACTTGCATTAGCGATGGAGTAGGAAAAAGTTTGGGTGGTTCTTTGGAGTTTGGGTGAGCTGAGGCATTCAGGTAGAAAACCCAGGATTAGAGCTCTTCGCTCCAAGTGGAGCTAGAAATGAATGTGAATGACAGAAAGAGTGCCTCGATCTTCACGTATAGTGATTCGCTTCTGCTAATGTGCACTTGCTAGGCTATTGCTGCTGCGACTCGAGGATTTGGAGGTTGGGGTTGAGGAAGAGTGGATTGAAATGCTCAGCTCCTAATGAAAGAGAATAGGTCTGGAGAGTAAGTGCTCTATTCTTCACATATGTTGATTTGCTTCTGCTGATGTGTACCAGCTAGGCTGTCATATTCGCGATCAGGAAGTCGAAGCGTGGTCTTCAAGACGAAGCCGACACCATTTGACGAGCATTTCAAAGCCATAGCATCGCTTGTCCATCTAGGCCGCAAGATCACACAGTCTAGCACGATCGAAGAAGTCGACGCCATTGTTTGTGTATACTATCACATCAAGTACCAAGTAACGCAAATGAGCGTGTTGAGATACTGGGCTCCTGGTGAAGGAAACTGCCCACGGAAAGTAAGTACTCTACCGTCCACATGCAGTGATTTGCTTCTGCTAATTTACATTGGCCAAGCTACTACTGTCGTGACTTAAGCACTCGAATGTTGGACTCGAAGAAGAACGGAATGAGATACTCGGCTCATGGTGAAGGTAATGAAGTGGAAAGTCAGTACGAACGATCGACCGCTAACATCCGACAATATCCAGTTACGCGTCTGCAGGCGGAGAACGAGCAGTTGTGCGCCGACTACCACCGCGTACTCAACGATCGCGACACGGCCAAGGAATCTCGGCGCATTGCTATCGCCCAACGCGACACCTCCCGCGACGACAAGAAGTACTTTCGCCAGAAGTACGATACAGAGGCGTCGTTGCAGACTCTAACTCGAGAACAGAGCATCAACTCCTCGCCGCAGCAACAACCGCGCAGACCGCAAACGCAACCGTGGGTTGTTCTCAAAATCGCATTCCCGACTTCGGAACTTACGACTACGTGCTACGGCATATTATGGGAGATGTTCGCTTCTGCCAATCCACACCAGCTACACTGTTCCTGTCGCGACTCGAGGCTTGGAATATTCAAGTCAATGAAGAGCTGGAATGAGACTTTGGGCAAGATGTGAACGAGAGGTTTGGGCGCCGCTCCCCATGTACAAATGATCGCTTCTGCTAGTGTGAATCGTTTAGGCTGTTCGTGTGGTGGCTCTAGGTCTCCAATGTCAAGGTGGAAGAAGAGCTCAGAGTTGATATATTGGAGACCTTGAACCAGGTGAACATGCTCACAAAGAGACAAACAGTACCAACTTCATCATGATATTCGCAACTGATGCTAATAGAGACTTGCCGATCACGGAAACGGAAACAGAGCTCGCAGCGACGACTACCCAGACGATGAGTCCGTCGGTAATGTCTCAGATGATGAGTCCGACGGTGATCATCCAGACTATGATGCCCTGCCGCCGGTCTTTGCATAAATAGGAGGTCATCCGCAAGAAGTTTCCACTCAAACCCAGCTACCAAGGCGTCCAGCAACAGCTCCTGTATGCCCTCCACACTGCAGGAGATGATGAGGAGTGTATTGAGACACTCGAAAAGCCACACAGCCTATCGCCAGGATCTGAGGCTTGCAAATACCAACGCAGGATCGCGTCCACTTAACACATCAGCCTTGCTCACCTGTATCGGCGGTGTCAAAAAGCGGACCTTGACCTTGCGCTCAGATATCACGAAGAAGCGAACGCTGATTGCACGCCATTCGTCCGCCTATACCACCATCTCACGCCTAGACAGACGGTCGAGTTTTGGGAGCAGAGATGGCCGGCGACGAAGCATCAATTCTTGTCCAGCTATAAGGGAGTATTCGACATCGACAAAACCTGCGACGACCCAGTCATGGACACATACTTCAAGTATCTGTACACGAGGGTGATGTCCGATATCGAGCGATTGGATATGGTTACTAAGCAAGAGAACGAGAATATGGTCCGGTCAAAGGCGGACAATGGGGAAGGTGGTGGCCACAAAAGCAAGACAGCAGAGCCCAGGCCCAAGCGAGAAGAAGAAGAACATCCGATGGGTTGCTCCTGTTCTCACCTCGATATACTTTCGCTTCCGTGGATCCAAGCTGGGCAATGGTATCACTATCGTGACCGAGGAATGTGTGAATACTGCTACTGCTGCTACTGCTGTCCGAACTGCTCCACCTCGTAAGTACTGAAATCTGTATCAGTAACATTTCAAACTAAACTCTTAATATGGCTCCATTTATCCAACAGCTTCTCGCCATTAACGCAGGACTACCCAACACTTCGACCTTGTCCACGGCTTTCGAGAACGTGCGGAAGCTAACCCTAGGCTTGCGCTCGACGGACAAGAAGGCGAGGGACAAGATTACCAGCAGCAAGAAGTTGGCAGGTAATAAGCGTCTAACAAAGGCTGCTATGAGCGATCTATAGAATGCCATTCTCGAGGCGTACGGATCTTCAGGAGAGGCACTTAAGGCGATCCAGGAGTCAATGGACCTTCTTGCCGATATAATGACAGATGAGAACCGTAAAAACCTGACCAAGACGCGAAAGCGAGAATCTTTACGTCTAGTCTCTCGCTTCTGTTCATTCGTTATGGTCACGCCCTTGCTGTCACGACTGAGGGACTGGGTGGTAGATATCGAATAAGAGCAACTGCATGGCAGCATTGTCGGTTAGCGCTTACAAAGGCAAGTGAGTATCAGCCCTTCGCGGGTGACAAACGAACTCGATGTGAAGCCAAAGGACTGCAGCATGAGACGTCACAAGCGAAAGCGCAAGCGTCGCTCAGCGCCCAACACCGCACCTGACGACGCCGGCGCCGACGTTCCGGAGGATGCTCCTTCTATCCAAGCACAAGGTCCGACACCAGCAACACTGCCGGTGCTCGACCAGCTTGTCCCCGTATCAGCACCACCAGCACCACCAACAATGGCGCCCAAGAAGGAAAGCATCGCCAACATCCCGCGGCCCGACCTCACTTAAGGCCACTGCAGCTCGTAGTGGTACGGAGACGATGCCATTGGAGTCCAAGACGCAGGTTTTTGAGCAAAGCGCGTGGTCTGAAGCTCCGATAGCCAATGTGGAAGTGAGAACCCATGACCTCTTGATACCAACTTGGAGCTTCTCTCAAGCCTCTTCAATTCGACCCAGCAAACGCCTGCAAGTGCTAGATCAAACCGAAGCGCAACAACCTCACACCCCTGAAGTGTATCTCATGATCCGATCAATCGTTGGCCTCCGAACCCATCCTCTCACATTCTCGGACATGACTGAGCGATGGCCACACATTCCGTTCCGAGCGATCTTTGCCTTGTGCGATGATTGGGTATCCCGACCCGCCATCAGCTTAGAAAGCATCGAAAGGTTCTTACAGACTATCGCGATAAGTGGGTAATAATTTCGATAGCTCATATACAGCTCGTCTGCGGTGTCTCGTTGGAGAAAACCAGCAAAGAACTGGTTAGCCTGCCGCCAGAGACCTCCGACGTCAAGAGCTGACACAGCTGATCAACGAGGCGCCGCTCTCGAAGAAGCAGGTATCGAAGAGTCCTTTTGAGTGAGAAGCTCACTCAGGAGCTATAGACAGAGAAGACCCACGCGACTGAACCGAAACATCTCCATTCACCCTCATTATGGACATTGTTCTCACTTGACTCCTCACCTGACCGCCACATCCCTCCTCACCAGTCGCATGCACCGACAACATACCTCCTAATCCGCTCCATTGCCGGACTGAGTGTGTATTGCCGCACCTTCACGCGGCTAGCTGAGCGTTTCCCGCACATTCCAATGCGGGTTATCTTTGCATTTCGCGAGCCTTCGATGCAACAACCACAGGTCAACTTTGGTCACGGCCAGAACGCGGTCTCGCTCCTCTCGACTCATTATGGTTATGCAGTCACTGTTGTGACTGAACGAGTGGATTGTAGTCATTAAAGGAGAGCTACTATAAGTGAGCACTCAAAGGTGAACAGACACCAGTGCCCGACAACTCTGTCTTCCTTGATTGCCAACTAGACAGACTCAAATCACAATCATATCACAATCTTCCCTGTCCTTCCCTCCCTTTGCCATTCCACTCACCTCGATTGACAATGTCTTTCAACAACGGCTTCGGTGCTTCTCTAGAGCGCTCATTGCCGAGGAGTTCATATGAATATTGGGAACAGGTTCCTGGAGGTTAATTCCGAGCACTTCACTTTGGAACATAGTTAGAAAATCAGAGAATCCAAGGACATGGACTTCGATCACAGCTTCAGATACCAAATCAGGATCACACAGGGTATTCCAAACCTCCATCCCCCGGGATCCTCCCTCTGATTCGAAGACTGGTTCCAAATTCTTAAACTTCGTCCATTACAGACCAGAACTCGCGCCAACGTAGGTGTCGCTCTCCACCTTGAAAGCGTATCTATGAGGTTAACTCACATTTGTGTGATCAGTCGTGCTCACAAGATCAAAATTCGAATCTCCCACATGGCGACGCTCGAGCAGTATCGGCGTCTGCACGAGGCTTGTGAGGGCGCATACCTTTACTCGCAAATATACGCCAGATGCCAAAAGTGGAGCGAGGGGGCTGGCGGACGATGCAGATTGCCATGGCTGCGATCTGCACAGTAGAGGTACCATTGACGCATAGGATAGCATGCGTACCAGCCGCAATTGCTGGACGGCTAGCCTACCTCACGCATAAGATGCTAGAGATCGTCCGAGATACGCTCTTCGATCTCGAACCCTCACCTCGGGCAAGTATGTATTCGCTTCTGCTAGTCTATATTGACCCTGCCATTCCCGTTGCGACTAAGAGACTGGAGCGTGATGATTGAAC
Organism: Pseudocercospora macadamiae; assembly: GCA_012978405.1. NCBI lineage: Eukaryota > Fungi > Ascomycota > Dothideomycetes > Mycosphaerellales > Mycosphaerellaceae > Pseudocercospora > Pseudocercospora macadamiae. The sequence continues at coordinate 59,086 of WRNY01000055.1, forward strand.
GAGAGTTCTAGCTTCCTATGTGAGCGCACACCACTTTACGCTCACCAAATCGATTCCTTCAAAACCACCACAACCATGGCCCTGATCTCCCGATCCGACTGATCAATCCTCGCTTTGGTCTGGTCTTTCCTGCTTATGAGAATCTGTCTGCATTGTTCCCGCAACTCAACGTGTCATTCGTTGATGGTCGTCCAATCCGCTACTCCACCAAGCATCGACTGGTTCCTGTCTCTCTCTGGCGACATTCCCCACTATCAATGGGGTATTGTTCTCCAGAAAGGCCGACGCTAAGCTCTCCCGAGCTATTGGCGGCCTCCTCACGACGGGGCTTTTACCCTGTGTTCTCCTTTGGGGCTTTCTGCCAAACCAGCACGGGGTCTCCATCGTGGCTCTGTGTACGCTTGCAGCTGAGTGAACAGAATAGAAACACATAGGGCTAGGCCATGGGAAACTCTGGCGACATATCTGTGAGTTTTACCACTTCTTCTGTAGAGATTGATCGAGGTTGGTGCATGCTAGTATGTGTCCAGCATAAGGTTTGAATATCTGGTATCCAAATTGAGTGTGCTATAGCAATTGAATAAAATCGCATGCGCATGCGCCAGCGCATGTAACTCTTCGCTTGATTCATCTTACACTTCGATCTTTGCGTGTCGGAAGTACTTCATCCCAATCCAAGCAACGGTAATCCAAACCCAAGCTACTACTCCTGTCAACACCATCAACGCTGGGTAGTAGCCTACAATAGGTAACGTCTCATCATCTTCCAGCTCAGGAGGTGCGTATGGAGTCTCGCCCACGTCCCAAGCCCAGCTCCAGATTTCGAGACAGCTTCCCATGCCGACTGTGAATGTAAGCCAGGTGACGAAGAGGATGATCCAACCCCAGTATTCGGTCTCCGTATAATCATGCGGCTCCGGCTCGGTGTATGGAGAATGAGAAGTCGCGACCTGTGAGAGAGGTGACGACCGATGTTTTGAGCTCACTCGTCGGGATATTGAGGGCTCTGAGATTGAAGTTTCTGAAGGGAAGTAGCTTGTTGCTGCTGATGATAGTGGCTTCTTTAAACTTTGCGAGCTCGCGAAGCTGTTAGCTGGGCGATCGAAGGTCAAGACCTCGTCGTCATCTGTCGTGCTGGCATAGCTTGAATTGCTGACAGGACTCTTCATGTCTAGTGGGCTGGACAGTGTGGTAGACTGCTTTTGCTGCACCATGTGATCCGTCAAGAGAGCAAGACGTGCGGATGTGGCAGCTGCAGACTCTCCCCAGCCACTGTCACTACTGCTGGCGGCGGAGACGTTCTCATAGCTGAACTTGGTGCGCAAGGCATTGGTCGTGTCCGGGTCGCGGCGGAGAGCAGGAGGCAGTCCAAGCCCGCTGACCTCAGGCTCAGTCGGAATGGGAGGAGAGGGCTCCTCCGGTGGCGATGGAGTAGAGATCTGCTTGCTAGACGGACTTCGATGCATCACACTATTCCTTCTCTCACGCGTCTCGGTAACGAGTTTGCGCGTACCTAAGAGTGCCGTCTTGCGCAACGAGCCCTTTCGCTTGCGCGTCTTGCTAGCTTTTAAAGCGGAAGCCATTGCACTCTCACCTTTGGTGGGAGACACAGGCGATTCCGGCGCATCATCATCATCATCCACGCTCTTCCGGCTCCGTGCGCTCTTGGGACTCTTAGAGCTCTGCGAGCCTTGCGATTCCTTGTCTCTTGAGGGCGGTCTTGCATCTTCGACGACTCCCTTCAGGAAGTTGAATTTGGCGAGTAGATTCCCGCTCAGGGTTCGCCTGTGCCCAGATTGTTTGCCTGGTGATGCCGGGACCTCGGCTGGCGAGGATGGAGCTGAAGGCGAGCTCCAAGGCAATTTCATGTGGTCTGATTTCTTCATCTCGGCGTCTTCTGGCTCGAGTTCGAGGGGAGGAAGTTGTAGCGGGCCACTGACGGTTCTACGGCGGGCGTCGCTGCCGTGGGATGTCTGGCCATTTTCCATGATTTAGCAAGCACATATCACTCCTGTCGCAATTAAGGGTCGGCGTTGCGTGTCGCGAGCAATCGATCGAAACTCGCGTGTAGAATCGGCGGAAAGGCGTGCGCAAAGTGTCGCATGCGGACAGGAAGCTTTGGTCAATGTCCTGTAATGTGTTTCGCAGGCGGAGATGGAGTTGGAGGTTGCAGGGAGGTCAAGTCTTGGCAAGGCTGGCTGTCCCGCGCGTCTCCCGAATGCGTCGACTTCAACACTCGGCCCCTGAATCAGGTGAAAGTTGATACCACGACAAACCCACGCCCGCTAAGCAAAGCCTCTTGGAACGATATTGCCTCAATGTCTGGACGATATAACGACTATTCCTCCCGTCGATAGCCTGGGAACATACCCTGCCCACCTACAATGGCATCCAACCTGCCAATTCCGCTCCCTCCTCGAACGCCGACTCCTCCCTCAGACAATCCGCCCTCCCCAGACACTTTGAAACCACGACCATTTGGCATAGGATTGGGTTTGCACAACCACAATGATAGCACACCAAGCATACAGACCGATTACGACTATGATATTCACACAGGCATCAATGATTCTCCCGCGCGGAGGCCTAGCCATGTCGATTTGGGCCCGGAATCTGGCAGGACCGATTCTACGGCCTCAATGTTGTCACCCGAGAGTGCGACTTTCAGTATCAATGGTGGTTTGAGCCCAGCGACGACCATGTACAGCCCTTTGACGCCTCAAACGGGAGGTCTAGATGGAGGATTTGGGAGCATTGACGGCAACGCGGGCGCTGTCGTCACCAACCCTTTCAACTTTACGACGATTCAGTATGAGCGTAGCCCTTCAGTGGGTTCAAAGAATGAGCTGGTGGGAAAGCGACGTGGGCACAAGTATAGACATTCCTCGATCCATTCAAGTCATATGGAAGGTATCTTCAAGCCTCCCGAAGGCCGAAGAGCGCCTCTTGCGGTACCTGCAAGTCTGCCAATGCCAACAAGGAAGGAAGCCTGGTGGAGCATGACGAGACAACAGACAATACGTCTATCTTGGTGCGCCTGCCATTTCCTCATTGCTGGGTACGTCCAGTTCAGTGGTGCCGGAAGTCTGGCCATGACTGCTCTTAGCCGACTGCTGTTGTTTGATGCAGCTGGTGCTACTGTCTGCGTCGTTGTCGACGTTATGGGGAACTTTGAAGTCTGGAAACGAAGCTCCATCAAACATCCTTTTGGTCTCGAACGAGCAGATGTACTCGCCGGCTTTGGCATGGCTGTCTTCATTGCATTCATGGGACTGGACGTCATAAGTCATGGCATTCAGCACTCACTGGAGAACGTCGGCAGCCATGTCGCACATTCGCCACATGCACATGAGCGAGTCGGAGCTGGTCATGTTGACTCAGCCAGTCTGCTATCCATTGCGGCAACCATTGTCTCGGCAGTGTTGCTCAAGAATCATGCTCGTATTGGCAAGGCTATGCGTTTTGAACGACTCGCCGGCTGGGGCAGAATCTTTGGCAACCCCTCGCACTTTCTCACAATATCCTGCTCGGTGCTCATTCTGGCGCTCCCATTCCTGACTCAACAGCATTACGGCGTCTTCGACTTCATCCTATCCATCATAATCGCCATCCTCATGGTCGCACTTGGAGCCAAGCTCGGAACATCACTTTCGTCAATGCTGCTAATGAGCTACAATCCTCGCAGCAAGCTTGCCATGGGTGACATTATCGACGAAATCGCGAACTCCGATTCTGCTGTCACGAATGTGGATGAAGCCAGATTTTGGCAGGTGCACTATGGATTATGCATGGCGAACTTGAAGCTGCGATACCGGAAGAGTCGCGGCGGATATGGCATGAACGGCGATGATTTGACGAGAATACGAAAGAAAGCCACCGATGTGATCATGAAGCAATTTGGAGGTGTAAGATGGGACGTAAGTGTACAATTAAGCGTAGAAATGGATTGATCGGGATAGAGTAGTGCATGTGCTTTAATGGTTTGACGATACCCACGTACGACGTACGTATTCAAGAATGCTTATTGATGCTTATTTCATTCCCAGACCTTCACATTTCATCACACAAGCAGGCCACGGACAAGGAGCGCTCGAATGAATCGTCTTGGCGATTGCGCGGCTCTGAACACAAGCATCCCACAAGCATCCCAGAACCTTGCCGCGGAATCTCTGCAAGCAGAGTGAAGCAGTACGAGCACAGAGATTCTCAAATACTCGTTGCGCGTCTACAAATCTCGTTAAACGAGCGAGCACTGTGACCATTCCATCGAGGCCGTGGTGTTGGAAGCCACGCGTCTCGCGGGGTTGACAGCCTTGCTCGCCAGGTACATTGTATACACACAGGGGACATGTGCGAATCTGGACTGCAATGGCATTGATGAGAGAACACATGCCTAAAAGCAGCGGAAAAACTGGAGCGGGCAATGACTAGGGCAGAGGAAGGCAGAGGAGAGGAGCCAAATAAATAGTGACTCCTCTCGATATGCCCAATATCTCGAACAACCATCTATCGTTCTCATACCGAGACCAGACCACTAAAAATGAACACCTTCCTCTTGATCACCACCCTCCTCTCCTTCCTCTTCTCCTCCCCCATATTCGCCGCAGACCCAACCCCAATCTACGGCAACGCATCCACCAACCTAATCCTCGCTCAACAAATCGTCTACGACCTCCTCGCTTCCCACCCAGACCTCCTCATCGTCGGCCTTCATGGCGCAACTCCAACGAACGCAAATGGATCAATCATAGCTATCAACCTCGATCGAATTGGAAAAGCAGACGACTCAGACGACGACGCTGTCGTAAATGATCATAAAACTATCATGGCGCCGAATGCTAATGATGCTAAGAAGTGGGAGGTTGCGACGCCGTTGAGTACGAAGGGTGGTGAGTGAAACGAGCCGAAGGCGAAGTCGAAGACGAGCCCGATTCGCTGCGCTCATCGAGGAGACTTTGACTGACGGCCTGGCGGCCTTATAGGCGTTATGTTAAACGCGAGTATCAATATGGTATTCGATTATCAAAAAGATAGGCAAGGTGATGATTTATTGGGATTATTGAGTCGGAGTGTGATTTATGCTAAAGAGGCGGGGATGAAGATTGGGAAGTATGAGGATTTGTTTATGAAGATTGATATGTTGTATGTAAATGGGAGTTGTAGTAGGATGTAAGTTATCGTTATGGGATCGTTGGACTTCGTTCTTCTTGGGCTAAGACCTCTATAGGATGACGCCGGGCCATTATTAGCAAGCTCGACTTTGGTCAAAAGTTCTTGTCGTTGGAAATGATGTGAATGTCAACTGTTTGCAGAGCATCGTTCAAAGTCGATGCTTGTGTCTGAGTAGGAAGCTTTCCATGGATGTGGATGAATGCCAAGCCACGAATCTCGGCATGTGTTTCCACGATGCCGCGTACGCAATTCATTCCCAACGTCGTTTCCCATCTTCTGTTGTGCAACATAGCAAGATCCATAATCATTACTGTATTTGAATCGAGCATGACGCTGTGCCACGCGATGAAGTGTGCAAATGCAAGCAAGAATCCCGGACCGAACGCGCGATTCAGGAACGAGTAGGGATCTTCGCAGGAGTTGTACCGACTTCACGCCTCTCCAGCTTCACTGGCCGAGCTTAATGGAATGTGGATTCATGATGTAGCCAGTGAAGGACGGTATGTCCATGGTGTAACAAGACGATGAGTAAAGTGAGAAGGAAAGTACACTTCACTTTTCACTTGCCTTTTCCTACTTTCAATGTGACTGCCTCGACTTCCAGCTCCGAAGCACAGCACTGAAATACGGATTCACCACGAACACCGATTACAAGACGATATACCTTAAAACACCCGCCACCATGCGCTCCGCCTCTCTCATCTTGACCGCTCTCTCCGCCGCCTACACAACCGCGCTCCCAACCACGCAGAACCTCACCAACTTCCTCCTCGTCACAACCACATCATGCGATCGAGTCTCCAACTCCTCACTCCTCCCAGACGTGAACGCAACATCTCTCTTCGAACCAGACAACACCGGCGACGAACTCTACCAACTCCGCCTCATCGCTCCAGGCTACGGTAGCCTCCCACTCTTTAACCTCAGCCAGTCAACACTCCACACCGACGCGTACGGTCCGTTCGGATTCATGGAGTACGAGTACAATAGCACCAAAGTACAGGTCGGACAGACGTTGGACTTTGATCCGACTCCTGAGGGGAGTGGAAACTTGGGACTGAAAGATGGGTATTTGCTTGCTGTGGATGGTGAGGTGAGGGGTTGGACGGTTTGTGAGGGAAAGCTTGAGCAGGCGGTGGTGGGTTGAGATATACTTTCATTTTGATGTGAGGATGCTGATGATATATGATAGATTTACTGGAAGGGTAATGGTTCGACTTGTGAGCCTCGCTATATCCAAGCTGTGAAGAATGCGCCATACTAGAGGACCACGGTACCGACGGCGAGTGTACGATACGAGAGTCGAATGCATCATCGGGATTATGCCGCATAGCGAGGGATGGTAATGGTCACTGGGAAAGCATTTGCATGGAATGGGCTTGGTACGAGCAGAAGCGATTTCGCTCAAAACGGCAACCAGATAGCCAAGATGAGTAATGAATGGAATGGAGAGACAAATCAACAGTAGACTTTTCTGATTTTCGTTCTGCATAGTGATCTACGTTGTCTGGCTGTGCAGACCCTAAGATCGCAGCTTTCCTCGAGAGCACAGAGAGCAAATCTTTTGAGCTCGACTTCAGCCTAAGTGCCGCTCAAGAAGGCATCTCAATCCTCAGCGTCAACGTGGTGGTGATCTCCATCCTCTCAATCGTGGTGTCGCCTCAGTCGTTGGTGTCCTAATCGGCGTCCTCGACGGTATCACCGCTTCCTTGCATCTACTGCAAGTCTGCCATGCCACGGAACTCCTCTCCGCCGTATTCGCGATCGAACCAAGTTCTACGAGAACTCTTTTTTTCGAAGATTCTCAATCCTAGCACTTCTCCGAGACTCTTTACGGCGAGGAACATTGGGTCAATGTCGTATTGGCGGTGGCCGTGATTTTGGAGTCGGTCCCGATCCTCTTCCAGTAGCTTGATGCGGTCCAGAACCTGATACTTTGAGCTTCCTTGGAAAGCGTCGCTCGAAGTGAGCAACTCCTCGAGTGATGTGATGGTGAACGTGAGACTATTCTCGAGGAGTTGTCGGCGATCCGCACCAGCGGTCTCGCTTGCGTGGTAAAACGCGAGGAAGAGCTCCACGAGTTTATCCTTGGCAATTCCCGGCTGTCAACACGTTATGTCAGTCTCGTTCTGCGTTTCGATGAGCGAAGCACGTTACAAATTCGGCTTGCCAGTGCAGATAGCGCGTCAAGCCGCTCAGAATCTGTTCGGACAGCTTGGACAGTGACTCAAGCTCCTCGTGGGGAGTAGGATTCGCTTCTGCACGCTCTCCTCCCAATCGCGCATTCTCCTCTTTCGCGTCCTTCAGCTGCTGCCTAAAAGAAGTCAGAATCATGCCATCTCAGCTCTAGATGAAAACGTACTCCAACGCCAACAATTTCTCTTGATCCGATGAAGCCATGCTTGGCTAGACGAAAACCCAGTGCGCAATGTTGATGTCGGAAATTAGACGAAGAGAGCTCAGCAACTTGATGGCTACAAAGTGAGGTTTGGTCCGTGCGTACGACCGTTGCACTAGCAAGAGCGATTGCTTAAGTTGGATAAAATGACATATCGACGACGACAACAAGACGCCAAGAATTTGCATGTGAAAGAGGAATTCGGAGATCGCCGAACACTCTGGACTCAATTGAGGTGCTTCTCGTCACTGCTGTAACATTTGACATCAATTTCCACACTCAATACCACCCGCGCCGTCACCTGAGGTACCGCGTCTATCCATATACATGTCATGAACTAGACTGACCAGCGCATAGTAAAGATGGCGCGCCCACAAGCTCCGTGGTATGGTCAAGACGCAGAGCATGGTCACATATATGACGCCGCGAAGCAAAGTATCGACATTGATGGCTATGAGCTGATGTGGGATCTGGTTCCGATCGGTTGGCCGCGCGATGGGAAATCTTTCTACGGTGCTGATGGACTCATGCTCTTCCAGTCAGGAGTGGGATACATCATTGGTGGATACGATGAGGATTTGAATGAGATCCAGATCGAGGTATGAGTGTCACATCAACTGTTGAGAAATTTTGGGCTGATCATCGTGAAGAAGAAAGACAAGAAGGACAAGAAACACAAAAAGAAGCATACAGCTGCCCTCGTGTCGCCCGAGCGAACAAATCAAGCACCTCAAGACCAGCCCGCCAGGAAACGAATCACGAGTTCTGATGCCCAAGGATTGGACGCCCGGGAGGCGCGCGGCAAAAAGATCAAGAAAAGGAAGACCAAGAAGGGTGGGAAGAAGCACATAGCTGCCAGCGTGTCACACGAGCGACCACCTCATGACCAATCCACCAAAAAGCCACTTACGACTTCTGATAATGAACAGCTGGATGTCCAAGAAGCGCGTGGTAAAGCGATCATGATCAAAGCATACCCGAACGTCGAGAACACATACAAAGCCCACTTCGAGATTTACAATCGACCAACGTCCTACCACTTACCTCTGGAGCACAAAAGTCTTTGCAAATATCTAAGACTGTGCTGGATCAAGACATGCGTGCCCTCAACGTGTGCTGTGACCGTAAAAGGCCTATCGCAGCAAGTCTTAAGAGATGCATACGACGAGGCCAAGAGATACGGGATGACCTGCACTGCAACTCCAACATTTCGAGCATGGGAACGTCATCCTGATAGTACGCCGACCCTGATCGTCGACTATGGAGATCCGTCCGCATGCCAAGCGCTCGCTCGCAAGCTCAGAAATGAACACTGGTTTACGCATGGCGTGAATCCAAAATCGTTCCAGATGACTGGCTCCGCTCGTCGTGTGTACCAAGAAATGGGTTTAAAATGGCTTCGAGACCAGAAACGCAAGGAGAGAAAAGATCGAGAGCGGGAAGCCAAGGAGAGAAAGGATGCGGCCGAGATGGAAATGGATTTGGCGAATTGAGAGACGAACCAAGTCAGATCTGTGAGACTTACCTACTTGACTTACGTTAACGATACGTGAGAAGTGGGAAAGAGCAGAGCAGGAAGCGACATTACGGCTAGTCCCTGAGTCACTTCTAGAAGACTAGGACTTATGCACGTACGTTGGTAGGTGTTGGCTTGAGGCTGAAGCGAAGGGATGCGGGCTCACCACAGGTCCACCACCGGAGGTCTTGGGAGCTGCATACGCAGAAGAAAAAGCGGGCAGATGAGATGAGAGAGCTCGAGGTGAGGAAAATGAGTAAGGACCTGCATATCGGAAGAATTGGTGGATGACGTTTCTCTTTCTGTGCCAAGTCTTGTTTCCAATAAGGATATCTAAGTCATGGGACTAAGAGGCGATCAGAGTGCTGAGAGGCAACTTCATATCCTATGAAGACTTCGACATAAGCGTCGTTGAGGAAGAGACACAGATCCGATGAGCAAGCAATTGCATTCCAACACATTCCTCTCATCGATTACTTCTTCCCCTTTCGCTGGTGGACATCCACACCGACCAGAATCATTAAATCTATGCTCATGCCCTCACCGCCACTCAGTCTTCATTTTCGATTCCCCGTACCTCCTGCAGAATTCGTGTCGTTTCCAGAGCCTCATCCAAGCTCATAGGCAAGATGTCGAGGCGTCGTGATCGCTTCAATACCTCCTCGTTCTCTGCGCTGTTACGCTCGTAACGTGTGATGGCCTCTTTTGCCATGTCGAATAGTCCGCCATAGGCTTGGCCCTGCAGAAGTTGCTCTTCCAAATCTGCTATTTGGGCGGCGCGCTCCTTCACTTCTCTTTCCTTTTGCATCTTTTGCTCCAACCTGGCTATGTCACGCGCAGCCGCCTCGCGCCTCTGCTGCACCGATCTTCTCGGTCCGTGTAGGGTAAACTTCTGTTTCTTGCTTGGGTCTCCCTGGCCTTTGATGGAATCATCAAGCTTGCGCTTCTTCTTTACTTGATGTGTTTCTTCCCTCTTGTTTGTGGTCAGTTCAGTTCCCAGAGTGATTAAAACCCGTCATACCTGTGCTTCGGAGTCTTCTTCGAAACCAGACACGAGGTATCCCACTCCCGTTTCGAAAAGCATACGTCCATCAGGAGCGAAGAAGGTCTCTCCATCGAGCGGCCAGTTGAGTGGAACGCCCCATCTCAATTTATAACCATCAACATTGATCGGATTCTTTTCGGCGTCGTAAACTCTTAGTTCTTGTACTGGCTGACCGAACCAAGCAGCTTTCGGGCGTTTCATCTCCACTAGAAATGGGCTCGTTAGCCTACGATTCTGATGCCACAAGCCGCATGCAGACATACCTTGAGTTTGCTGGTTCAATAATGCAACTGAGTCTGATTTTGCATATCAATGTCAAAAGGTGGAGAAGCAACGCGAAGGAGCTGGACTGAGACGCGACGGAAGAGACTTTCGGCACTTGCCGACTTTCACATGAAATATCTTGGCGTTCCTGGTCATTAATTGCTGCATGACCAAAAACGTAAAGCGGAAAGTGTTAGGCACATTTTGAAGCTCCCATTATAGCCAAGTTCAAGGCTTTATTCCAAGAAAAACCGTGGACGATTTGCTGCCATCGCTCCTTCTGAGCGGATGATCAGCCGCACAGACCAGCGGTGTTGCGCACTGAAATTTCTCCGTTACCTTTGACCGATTCAAATCGACATTGTGCACCAGATTTGCATGTAGCCCAAAATGAGCCAACAACATCGTCTGCGAGAACTGCAGTATGCTTCCATCCAGGATTGAGATTGCTTGCTGCTGACTTCTCGTAGGCAGGCCGTAGATAAGAACAATGCCGACAACACCGAAAAGGAAGAATCTGTCATGCGCTCCATCGCGGCTCTCTCAGTCAACGATCTCCACGAGCAGGCTATTAAACGAAAGGAGCTGTATCTTCATTGGAACGCAAATTTCGTAATGTTTATCATTCTTCAAGGTTTTGCTTGTGGGCTAATTTTTGTGCAGGTCGAAAACATACACGCATCATTCGGACAAGTTCTGACTGTGATGAACTACACGAGAGCTTTTGCAGATGGGAGAGTCCGGGAAGAGATCAGAAAAGACCTGTCGAGCGCAGTCTCGGATTGCGAGGATATCCTCAAAGTCGTGCCAGAGAATCAGAAGAACGCATTGCCGCAGCACACAGCCGAATTGAGAGAGCATCTGCGAGAACTTGAAGAGCATGAACACTTGGATCACTGGGACGTCTTGAATAGGCTTCAATTTCTTATGCATGGCTTTGCGAAAGCACTTGGGCTTGTACGAGAGAAGATCGAGGATCTCACTGGCGAGGAAGGATGCGACGCAGATGACATTGACCGTGTCAGTCGTCTTTGGGAAACTGAAGTGCGTGATCAGGAGGAAGAGTTGGTGGAGGAGGGCGATGAGGAGTACGACACACCGCCGCCGTTCATGTTATCGCAAGGCTCGGCTACAAAGCATCAGGAGGAAGACGTACCGCCGGTCTACATGTTTCCGACTCAAACGAAGTCTCCGAAGCAACTGCGGCACTCGAGATCCAAGCGCTCCGACCGCTCGTACAGCCAGGAGTATTAAAATTCCCATCGGTCGAATACCATGTCGCCTGCATTCATGCCGCAGGTACTCTGGCTACAAGCTAAAGTCAGAAGGGATCCAGCAGGAAAGGCAGCAGAGGATACTGAGAGGAGTTCGAGCTCCAAGAAAACAGGCAACATGACCTGTGTTAAATTCAAGCTGAATTCGAAGTGGCTCCAGCAAAGCAAATGCAGACCTCGATTTCCAAAACGTACTGTGTTCCTTGTACTGCGCGGATCATGTTCTGTCACTCAAAGTCAAGATCGGTCTTTTACCCAATTCCATTCTACTGATGACAGCTGCCTCCTGCCTCTCTTGTGGATCTCGTGTACCATCCAAGTCATGGGGCCTCTGGTAATACAGCAAGTACTCGTTGCACAATGGTTCCAACCTCCACGTGCTTTTCAGCGCCCTCTTCCCGGTTTCAACACATTCTAGCTTCTGCCGGCGAGTCAATTACTCAACTCATCTCCATTCCATCAGCCTCAGCTTGAGCTCTCTCACCAGAGATCGTCTCGCGAAACTGATCAAAATGCTGGAGATAGACCTTTCTCAATTTTCTCAATTTCTGCACGTCTTCTTGCTTTGGCTTCGGCACATGTACGTGATAAGTAGCCCAGTCGCTCTCGTCGATGTGTTGGAGGAGCTCTTTCAATTTGTCACGTGGTTGATGGTGCTGAGCCAAGACGTTGTCCTCGAGCTCTGCGTCTGGGATCGCTGTGTCGATGATGTCTTGTCCATTGCCGATCGTTGGCGCGATTTCTGCACGAGAGCGCGTCTGAGACCTCAGAACGACTCTTGGTCCCTCAAAATCACTCTCATCATCTTCAGCATCTCCAGATTCGTCGTCCGAATCGACGTCTTCGATTTCACCCTTGTTGGCCGGGTCATCAATCTCATCGAACGTGACAAGCTTCGCCCGAACTTTCTCCAACATCTCCTTTCTGCTGTCATTATCCTGCCATCGACTAAACTCGTCGGGGAACTTCTCCTTGAACAGCCACATCCAATACCGCGCCAGCCAATGCTTATGAATAACGAAGATCTTATTCATAGGCCAGCGTCGATTATACTCCTTGTTGCATTCTCCGGTTCTGGCGTCATATCCAGCCAGCGGTGTCTTCAGTGGGTCGAACCGGTCGTGTTTGAGGTCTGTGATGTCTGATGGACGTACATTTCTGTGCCTCTTAGGACCCCACATGCGGAACTGAGCAGACAGTTCGAAGGTGGGAGTGGTCGATTTGTTGATTGCGGTGATAAGGTAAACGACTGCTGGTTTGGATGGGTCGCGACTGTCCTTGAGTGTTTTGTGCTCTCCAAAAGGCACGCCATAGTTCTGTGTTGTGCATTCACCAGTACCTCTAGCCGGAAGCTTGACGAAGTCGTCTGGAAGGCCCTCGAAAGCCTTGTCACCTTCATACAAGTGCACATCAGGGTGGTATGGATGGCCTTCCCGGAAAGGTAACCGCGAAGGCTTGTATAGCTCTTCTGACTGACCTGAGGCGTCCATCTTTGGGCTGATGCGATGCGGTGGTGGCTGATTCTGGGGGTGCGAAGGCAGAAAGGGTGTGACGGATGGGATAGGCAGCAGTGGTGATGGATGAAAAGCGCGCCTCGACGCGCGACGGTACGAAATGATGGGCACAGTGAAGTTGTTGGCGCAAAGAGCTGTGTTGACTGGATACCAGGCTGTCGTAGCTGTTGAACGATCTCTAACTTGTCATTCGGTGGAAGACGGAACCTGGTGGCAAGCACCACTCCCGACGGCGGCAATCGAGTTTCTGCTGACTAAAACTATGAACCACACGAGAATTCTCTATTCCTAAACAAAATGACCACGGCCACTTCAGATCTCACTCCTGTGCTTTCGTTATCATCATTTGAACGCAATTGAGTTTTGCAAAGACGCGTACGATTTGCCGAAACAGCTTGGCAAGTATCTCAAAAATATCTCCCCATATCGACGAGATGCCAAGGATTTGCATGTGAAAGACGATCCTCAGACCAGTCCAGGGAGAACTGCATGGCAGAGGATGGAGTTTATCCAGGATCTCCGTGATATAAGGTTTCCATTCTGGTTTTCTATGACTTCACCGAGTCACTCATGTACTCATGATGTACTCTAATCGACATTTGGCGTTGATCAGTGGTGTCATCATGTCCTTAGGCTATCAACAAAGGGTTTCCGTCCGCTAATATTGGCGCACACAACAACGAGCAGCAGTCGGTCACTCCACTTTCTCGCGATACCCACTGCTTCCACCAAGCCTCACGTTCCCTCAAACACCAATCATAATCCCCATTTCCGTATCCCAAAGATAACCTCGTACCTCCAGCCAATCTCTCAGCCATACTGACACAGCCACCACAAATACAATTATAGTCTCAACCACCAAAGCCGCGCATGGAACTCTAACCCAATCCTGCACAGTCTCAAGATCTTCGAATTGCCACAAAAGAACCCCAACACCAGACAACCAGTAAAGCGCATTACCCAGAACTTCGCAGTCTTTCATAATCGATTTATGCTCATGTGTTCGAGCAAAGATACAGCCGGTACGTGAGATCCAGGATGAGAATATTGGACCAAGAACTACGGAGAGGCAGCCGTAGATGAGCGGGAGGATGATTCGTGTGATGAGGTGGTAGGTCATGTCGTTCGAGGGTGCTGAGTTCGCCATGTCAGCTTTGGATAATGTTGAAGAAGTGAGGGTTTGTCAACGCGCAACGATTTATTCTAGTCGTGTAAAATATATATTTGTATGTGGGATCGGACCGGACGTGGAAAGCTTAAAGTGTACAGTACCAAGAAATCAGTACCGAAATCCAGCTTACCTCTGGAGCCTCGAAATCTGGTCCTCATCTCCTACTCTCTTACAGCAGACAGCAGTCTTGCTTCTACTATAACTGTAAGCAGCATATATAAATGGACTGCAACTGTCAACGCAAGAATCTCGCCTGGTGTCTACGCCAGCGATCCAAACTGCGGAGAGCCATGCTTCCGCTTGTAGTACTGCTCACTGCCAAGAGATCTCGCCGCAGACGATGGCCGGCTATCGATATATCGCTGCATCATGTGTCTCTCCGACCCAGCTCCATCGTTCTGAGGAATTCCAAATTTAGCAACACCCTCTTCGAGTTCCTCCCACTGTCTCTCGCTAGGGTGGGCAGAACCGTGACGACTCTCCTGAATCGTCTCGGCATATCCAGTATGCCGTTCCGAAATCCATCCTGAGCCCGAATATGCAACGCTTCTCTCGCGGCTTTCGCTACGTACAGTCGGAGATCGGTAATTGCTTGGTCGTCCAGTATGTCTCGAGACCTGAGAACCATCTTCGGCAGGATTGACTCCTTCCCATTCCCTACCTTGCCACCCTGAATGCCGATATCGCTCATCTTCGAAGATTCCGTTCCTCGTCTTGCTACTGTCGGTGATTGAGATATTCCGATGCAGTCTCAAGCCACGCTCTTGCATTTCCTTCCACTCGTCGTATGTCATGGTTCGACCATTTGGATTTGCCTCGCTGGGAAGAACAATCTTCGACTGAGGCGCGATAACGGACGAGGCTGCGCTGAGCGGATGGGGTGTGATCCAGCCTTTGCCGGCGTAAGGAGCTTTACCAGCGGCGGAATCAGCGTAAGGCTCGTCCTCGTCGTGATGATGCGCGGCAACATTCTGATTGGCACCGAATGAGTGATAAGACACTTCGGATTGGCGTCTTTCCGAGTAGATCTCATCGTGCACTGAAGATACATGCGAGAATTGAGCACCTAGATTTGAGCGAATGCTTGTCTGTCTTGAGTGTGAGTTGGCCTCCTGCAGCTGACTACGTCGCGATGCAGCTTTTGAAGACCGTGTACGCTGATCTGACAAGATCTCACGAGGGCTCTGCCTTGTCTCCTCATATGTTGGCCAAGGTTCCATGTTCTGCGCATTCTGTTGGGTCCAAGCGTTAGAGAGTTGTGGCGAAGCGTTGTTGAATTGAACATTGGAGTTATTGAGATCAGCCGCAGGTGGCGAGATTCGCGCACTATGGTTTGAATACTTCGAGACATGTGTGGAATGTCTAGAACCAAGTCGTGAATGGCCACCAGATACTGATTGTCGAATCTCATCGCCGTTGGGCCAGACACGACTTGAAGCAGGTGATTGATCGACTGATAGCGACCTCGGACCATTCGCTTGAGGTACCTCTTCCCATTCATGCATTGATGCTTGGGTTCGGTGTGTGGACGCGTTGCGAGAGCGCTGCTCTTGCGAGTGCTTCGAGCCACCCTTTTGGCAAAAGGTGGCATATTGCACAGAATGTTGTGACGGACTGCGTACTTGTTGTGCTTGCACGCATCCATCTCCAACGTCTTGAAAGCTTTTGAGGGAAGGAGCCTCGGAAGCCTTGCCGCTGCGAATATGAATTGACTGATGCTCTTGCGACTGCTCTCCTACCCAGGCTTGACCAAGCGACTGGGAGCTGCGTACCGACTGCCCCGGATTCTTAGCGGAGCCAGCATGCTGCACCTCCTTTTCCATCTCACCCCATCCTGTCTGAGACTTCTCTCTTTCCAATGGCGGTGCTGTGGGCTTCTCGACGACAGCATGGACATCTCGCCAAGCGGCAACTGATTCAGCTTCCGGCGTAGATTTGACAGAAGAATGCTTCGATGCCGTTCTTGATCGTATTGCATGGAAAGTGGCCTCGCCAACCTCTGCCCAGCTAGCAGCAGAGGGAGCCCTAATAGAAGGAGCCTGCGATGGTAATTTGCTGGCTGGCTTCGTAGAGCCCGCTTTTCGGGCTTGGTCTTCCTTGTTTGATGACAATCGTGACGGCGCAGAATCCACTCTGGGCTGGAAAGCAGACAGACTCTTGTGCTGGGAGTGTACTGACTTTTCTCCGCCAAACATGCCTTCAAATCCGACTGCTGAGTCCTGAGCTGATCGCTGCGCCGAACCCGAAGCAGACTTGGGCGGACTTTGCTGAGGAAGGGCACCAGACATCAATGCTTCTGCGGCGAGCTTCGCGGCTTTCGCCCGCTCACTATCCTGTTGCTTCTGAGTCCCCTTTTGTGCCTGGGGCTGCTGGTTCTGCTTTTGTTTCTGCTTCCCCTGCTGTTTCTGTTGCTTCTCTTTCCGGGGTTGGACTGGCTTGAAATCCTGCTTCTGCTCTTCTGTTGCGTGCTGAGGACTAGCAGCCTCCGACTTCGACGAAGCAGCTTTGTCATGTGGAAGTCTCGGCATTTCTAGGAAAGCTTCTTCGCCGCTCTTGGCCAATATGCGAATCAAGCGAGAGGGATCTTTCGGCGCGCTTTGTCTGCTGACACTACGAGGTATCGTGTGCTTTGGAACTGAGGCTGTCAGCTGTTCCGCTGCTTTCTTTTCCATTTCGGCCTGTCTCGCAGCTTCCTGCTCTCTTTTCTTGGCCTCATTACGAGCATCACGCAGGTCATCGCGATCTGGAATATGAAATCCTGAGGGCTGCTTGTGGAGTGTGCCCTGTTGCACTGGCCGTTCTTCGTTGGTCCCTTGCACTCGAGGTCCGTACGCGACTTCGGCTCGACGCTTCTCGTTGGCGGCATGCTTGAAGAGCTTTTTGAGAAGATCGCCATCGAGTGGCTTGATCCCAGTCGTGCGCGGCACATCGAGTAACGATACGTCAGGCGGTGCTGATGTGCCTGCATCAATTGCAGACGGGAACTGGGTTGCTTCATCTGGCGTTCGGCGCGGTGGAATGGATGGAGGCTGCGGGAGTCTTGTGCCTGGGTCAATCGCTGAGACGAATCGAGTTGCACCATCTGGAACTTCGACGAAATCTGGCGGCGATGGTAGATTTTTCGCGAACTGTGGCACGAAAAGCTCAGGCCTTCGATCTTCGACACGAGGAGCGGTGCTCATGCCAGGATCGATTGCAGATGCAAAGAATGTCGTGCCTCCAGCATGAGTTTCTCGTGGCGCGTTGACTGGCTTGATGGCGAGTGCAGACACCGGCGCATCGAGCGGCCTCCCAATCTTTGCTTTTGGAAGGTTGGGTAGATGTAGTTGGCCTGGCACCTCCCAGATTGTGGGGCACCGGTCGTCTACAAAGGAGTCGAGGGCACTGCCGATTTCCCACTGACCTGCTGCAGCGTCCGCAGGTCTGCTTTCGATGTGGCGCTGAAAATCGAACCTGTCATTTCGGGTCTGTGGTGGAAGTAAGAAGCCTGGCGGTCTCGAGGCGTCGTCGATGCCGCTTTGGAATCGGGTCGAAGCCATGTTGACAGAATAGAGACCAGCTGGGAGGAGGATTTGGTGCGGGCTTCTAGAGGATTGTTTATCTTGCGCCGTTGAAGCTTGGACAGAAGCGAGGCGTTTGCCCGGCATCTCATTCATTCGTTGAGGACAGATCTTTGGCTAATGTGTATGTGCGTTCTGTATGAAGTATTTTGGATCATTCAGGAAGATGACAAGCTGTAACAAAATACCAGTGAAGAGTCTGGACGCACGAGAGGCAGGCGCACGACATCTCCAAAATGAAGTGCTAAAGTGAAGCTGTTCATCAGTCATGGGTATCATTCATCAGCAGTACTTACAAATATCTCAATACTGTTTCATAGGCTTGGACCTATTCTGTATGCCCTTTCGTCTCTGTGATTTCATAGCTTCGCCTTCTCCCTCAATTTCTCCTTCTCCCACTGCTTCTTAATCCACCAACTTCGCACGTAACTCCAACCTCCACTCATAACCACAAGCGGCGGACATAGCAGCAGCAACCACGCCCACCACTGTGGACTGCCTTGTTTCACTTTCGCCATAGCCTCATCAATCTGCCTCTTCAGGTCCGCTTTATCTCCATCATTCCACACTACAACTCCCGCCTTCTCTCCTCGTCTTAAGCATCTCTCTGCCTTGTCTCTCACGTCCCATTGTGCCGCGACCCGATTCTTAGCATCTTCCTCAGTCAAATGCGCATCTCGCGCCCTCAGCCTTTGCATCTGTATCTTTGGATCCGATACGGCCACGACCATGATTGTGCCACACAGAGGCTCCCAGCCACTCTCGAAGAGTAGTGGGACATCCAAAATCACTGCCCAATTACCCCGGAGGTAGGCAAACAGCATCTGCTTGTACATTTCTCTCCTCACGGCCGGATGCACTATCTTGTTCAAGGCCTTCCTGTCCTCGTCTTTCCCTTCTCCGAACACTCTCCTTCCCAACGCCGGTCGATTCAGTGGTCTTCCTTTCCCATTGTGACCGTTCTCGCCGCCATTCTCCGGAGTGGGTTCGACGAGTAAGTCTGGGCATGTTGGGCCGAATGTCTCTACGATCTGCTTGTAGCCATATGTGCCTGGCTCGACTACTTGACGGGCTACCTTGTCGGCGTCTACGATAGGGAGGTTGTATGGTGGCGAGGAGAGGATCGAGGAGACGGTGGATTTGCCAGTCGCTATGCTGCCAGTCAGACCAAGAAGCAGCATTGTGTCTACTGAGACAGGATCAAGGGCAATGAGTGATGGAACAACAGTGAGACTCGAGCTCGTGTATGGAAAGTGGAGGGAGGTGCTGGTTGAACCGAGGTCGGGAAGTTGATGTGTGTGAATCAATATTTCAGCAATAATTGACGCCCCCCGGACTCAGTTCCGCAGTCGCGATTGCCTCAACAAAAACTTGTTCGTTGTGCAAGACATCGACATAAACATAGACATAGATGAAATAGAGCAAGATGGAGAACGATACCAAAGTCCGTATGTTAAGAGATGCTCCATTCTATCAAGAAATCAATTCACTGACATGGAACAGCTCTTTCATCTACAGCCGACCCGACTTCATTTGCCTCCACCTCCGCGAGAGAACGATGGCCTGTCATTCTGGTGATCACTCCCCGGCCATTTTGACCAGGAATTGGACTGATGATCGCGGTAGACTGGTGCTATTGATGACCTTCATAAGGCGACCATCAAAGAGAGCGATCCAGCCAAGGCCGAGGAAGGCAAGAAGATCACCTCCGGCATTGCTGCACTCAAATACGAGCTCCAGCATAATCGCCAATTGACGTGAGATCTGAGGATTTCCATTCGCATTACGCGTTCTGACACATCTGTTCAGACCACTCGAGGATGATGGTGAGCCAGACATCGCGGGCTACAACCAAGAGCTTGAGCAACGAGGCAATCCCAAATGGCATGACGTTGCATGGCTCTATGCGGAATGCTATCTGTACAGGTTCGTTCATCCCTCCCTTCGACTACTTGAAGCATCGACTAAAGAATTCAGGCGAATTGCTACCTTATTCGCTCTCTCGAAGAACTGGAAGCACTACGATGTATTCTCCAAGCAGAAGCTTGCCACTTTCCGATCCTCTCGGCCTGCTGTGCTAGAGCTCGCAGCCCGGTACAACGACCTCACCAAGCAATTTGAATCAAGTCAGTCTGCAATGAGCACTGCTTCTGATGAGGAACGCGAACAAGCTGAAAAGCTTCTCTTTATCGAGATGTGCGAGATCTGCCTATGGGGAAACGCTACTGATCTCTCGCTGCTCACTAACCTTTCATACGACGACATCCAGAAGCTTCAAGGCTCAAACGCGCGAAAGGCAAACGAAGACAAGATCATCGTCAATGACTTCGACAAGGCGTTCGCCACTCTCAGTAAGGCGAAGAGCGCTGGAACCAAGGAACGGAGAGTCGACATCGTTCTTGATAATGCAGGATTTGAGCTTTTTGTCGACCTCATACTTGCCGGCTATCTGCTTCAAGCAGGACTTGCCACAAACATTGTCCTTCATCCGAAGAACATTCCTTGGTTTGTGTCGGACGTAATTCCGAAAGATTTCTCAGATTTGCTTAGCGTCCTTGTGGATCCCAAGCGCTTCTACGAAACACCTTCTGAAGACGACCAGGCCAAGAATATCACACCACAACCGCTCTCGCAAAAGGAGAACGACGATCTCAAAGCCTTGTTCCATAACTGGAGCTCTCTTTATGCTGAAGGCAAGATCGTACTGCGACCAAATGTCTTCTGGACCGAAGGAGGTAGCTACTGGCGCCTTCCAAAGACAGCTCCAAAGCTTCATGAAGACTTGCAGCAGAGCGAGCTTGTCATATTCAAAGGCGATCTCAATTACCGCAAATTGACTGGCGATGCGATGTGGGATCCAGCAACACCATTCACGGAAGCAATCGGACCAATGGGCCCCGGTTCTGGTGTGAGGACGTTAGCTTTGCGGACTTGCAAGGCCGATGTTGTGGTCGGTCTCCCCAAAGGCAAGGATGAAGAGATTCGCGCAATGGAAGGCGGTGGTGGTGATAGTGGCGCAAGAAAGTGGGCTTGGAGTGGCAAGTGGGCGGTTGTGAGCTTTTGCGATGGTAAAGCTTAAGAAGATGCGAGACCAGCACACAACATAGGTGATCAAGGCCTGGCAAGCTGTGATACATCAGCTAACACTACACAGACATATAGATGTGAACAATGATGTCGGCTCCACAGCCATACGAACTGCAGTAAGGCGAATCCTTCGGCTGACTAAATGCTCATCCTTTGCGACCACAACCATCTGTGCCTGACGATCATTTCCTTGTCTCGTTCTCTCTCGTCTAAACACCGGCCGAAGCGGTATACAGAATGGCCCGTCACACAGTCCTTCGGTTGCGCAATCAGGTCATCAATGATGCGGAGTATACAATTTTCTCGGATTTACGCAAGTCGCCGCCCCGAAATGGTGAACCACGAAGACTTCATAAAGGACATCATGTCTGTAAGTCATAGAGGCAGTACTGAGCATCGCTCTTCATCAGGATCACAATCATGAAGACAATAATTGCATTCGCACTGAGCGCAATTGCAGTCAAAGCCGCAATACTCCCAGCACCGACTCCTGTCGCGCCAAGCAAAGACCCTTGGTACACTGCACCAGACAACTTCCGACTGGCCTCGCCTGGCGATGTTCTCCGAATTCGTCAGGCACCAGCTCTGAGCAGTGTGAAGACGACATTCGGCAACGTCTCACAAGCATACAACATCCTCTTCCGCACGACCAATAGCCATTACCAACCTTCATGGGCAGTCACGACACTCTTCGTTCCTACTCAATCCAACGGAAGCAGTCTCCTGAGCTATCAAATCCCATACAACACACCATACCTCGACGCCAGCCCATCCTACGCACTCTACAACGCAAGCTTCACAACCGGCCTCATCTCCTCAGACATCAGCACATCTCTATCCCGCGGCTGGTACGTCAACATCCCCGACCACGAAGGCCCACTGGCAGCATTCACCGCAGGTGTAACAGAAGGCCACGCAACGATCGACAGCATCCGCGCCGTCCTGAACGCTTTCCGAGGCTGGAGTCTCTCCAACGACGTCCGCGTCGCACTCTGGGGCTACTCAGGCGGTTCAATAGCTTCACAATTCGCCCTAGAATTAAGCATACAATACGCACCCGAACTCCCAATCATCGGCGCAGCACTAGGCGGTATCGTACCAAATCTCACAGCCGCATTACCAAATATCGTGTCCGGAAGCTACTTCGCTGGCCTCATACCAGACGCTTTGGTCGGGATTTCAAGACAATATCCTGAAGTATACCAATATCTCCTCTCCGAACTCAAGTCCAATGGAACATACAATTCCACAACTTTCCTAAGCGTCTCAAACCTCTCCGTCCTAGACATCTTCCCCAAATTCGCAAACCAAACGATATGGAACTATTTCAAATCCGGCACTTCATTCTTCACCAACCCCAACGCATCTGTTCTCACCCGCGCCTGGAACCGCGACGGAATCCAAGGTGTTCACGGAATTCCTACAGTCCCAATGTATATCTACAAAGCGATCCACGATGAAATTTCTTTAGTCGGTGACGCGGATGATCTAGTTCAAAGAGAATGTCTGCTAGGAGCGAATATTTTGTATGAGAGGAATAAGATTGGAGGGCACTTGGCTGAGGAGACGAATGGGGATGAGAGGGCGCTGGATTGGTTGACAAAGGTTTTTGGTGGGGGTTATGTGCATGAGGGGTGTACGATTAGGGATGTGAGTTTGAATGTGACGGATTCGCCGCTATGATCTGTTGGGAATGGGAGATGGGGAAGAAGAAGTCATGTCTCTCATTGTACATATCACCACCGTCAAGCGGTACACTCATACCGCTCCGCGAATCTAAACAGCCTCTTGATGAGTTATCTCCACAGCATGCGCTTTCTCACTAACGATGCTCTTGCTTCTCTCAGCCACTTCTTTGGCATCTGGTACTCCAGCCTGCTCTCCATCGAAGATAACGGCAATCTGCTCCAGTGTATGACCTCTAGTCTCTGGGTAGTAGAAGTATGCGGTGAGTCCATAGACCACAATGATGGCGATATAGACGATGTAGTATTTCCAGCCGATAGCCTCGAGAGCGATAGGGTTCACGAAGGTGTTGAAGACGATAGCGATGGCGACCACGACACCGACAACAGCCAGACCTCGGGAGCGAAGATGGTATGGCCAGATCTCGCAGGGGTAGGCTGTGACTAGAGGCGTACTATTGCTTGTTAGCATCATGATCCTTCTAAGAGCTTTTGTGATACTTACAGAGCAATGTCATAACCTGCGAAGAATATGAAGAGGAAAGGAATGACCGCGATGCCGACGGGCGAGCTACCAGTCTCCGCAAAGGATCCTGAAAGCCCAGTCACGATTATATAGCCAACGAGCATTATAGCTGCTGATGCCAGGAAGAGGAAGCGACGTCCGAGCCTGTCCACCAAGGTTGCAGCACTAACCGACCAGAAAAGATTCCAAATTTGCATGGCGGCATTGATGAGACTTTGATGCGTCGTGCTTGTGACTCCCACGGTGTCCAACACGAGTGGTAAGTAATATGAGACGATACCTTGACCTGCCCATTGCGAGAAGAAGCTAGTGTAGAATTAGCATGGACGAGTGTATTTGCAAAGCATCCCGCCTTACCTGATGGTGATGGTGATGAACAGTCGGTGTTGGTTGCCTTTCCCGCGGGTCATTTCCATGTACGATGCTGCCTTGGCGGCTTCTCGTTCCGCTCGTAGGGCCGCAGTGATCTCAAGCAGTTCATAGTTGATGAGCTCCAGATTCTGACGGCCATGGGCACTAGCTAGCACCTCACGAGCAGCCTCCACACGATCGACGGAAACCAGCCACCGAGGACTTTCTGGTGCCAATAGAAGACCTGGTAAGGCCACCATAGGTATCAGAAGCTGCATGACGGTCGGGAGTCTCCAGGCCCAATCGCTGTTATAATTCCTTGTGCCAAACGCCACGAACGCTCCAATCGTGCCG
This sequence comes from Pseudocercospora macadamiae, assembly GCA_012978405.1. Classification (NCBI taxonomy): domain Eukaryota; kingdom Fungi; phylum Ascomycota; class Dothideomycetes; order Mycosphaerellales; family Mycosphaerellaceae; genus Pseudocercospora; species Pseudocercospora macadamiae. Next base: position 83,003 of record WRNY01000055.1, read on the forward strand.
CCGACATACCAGCCGCAGTTGTACAACGCATTGGCAATTCCGCGGTGCGTTGGATATGCAGTTTCATTGATCAACGCGACCACAGCCCCGGAGAACCAAGCAGATGCACAGCCGACGAAGAAACGCATGAGAACAAAGTAGTAGTCATGGTCGCCCAGTGCCAAAAGCGCGCCAAGGATGAGGAAACCATATCCTGGGTAGATACCAGCCTTACGTCCATATTTGTTCGCAACCCAGGACGACAAAGGATAGAATACGCCGTTCCCGATCCAGTATATAGCACCCATGAAACCTAGCCATGCTCCTTTCGGATCGTCCATAAATGTCGTCCATTGGTCAAGCGCTTGCAATCCGTTCATCAGGCTACCATCGTAGCCATTCGTAGCGGAAAACAAGACCAGGCTGAGGAGACTGAAATTGAGTTTGAGCAAATAAGGCTTCGTGTACCATGGGCGGTCGTCCTTCGGAAGTACAGCGAGTAGCTCGTCGCCAATGGCGTTGGAACGTGACTTGTGGGACTTCATGGTTGGTGCTAATGATGAAGATAGTAGTGTGCTTGTACGAGCATGCTTAGAAATTAGGAGATAGGGGATTAGAAATCGTCGCAGCGAAATGGTGCTTTCATATGAAGGGGATGGATGAATGTAGGCGGGAATACGGTCCGCAATTCCTCGAAACTTACGAGACTACTCCATGGCACAATCTAGGAGCCAAGACGCCAGTGCAGCGTGACTTGCAGGAGCTGTTGCCACTCGAAGGCGGCAGTTCTCGTCGGCGAAGCAGCATATATAGGTTGTTGTTGCTCATCCACGCGCTGTGAAGATGAGTTGAATGCCTTGGATTTTCTTCCCGTTGAATCTTTCTGCAAATTTGTCTGCTCTGCGACGACTCGTAGCGTACTCCTTGCTCACAATTTTCGATTCAGTCCACTCTGCGAACGACCGGAGACCGTGGGGCGGGAGAAGGCTGGCGAATCTTCGGCGGATGCCACGAGGCGCGGAGTCTCCACGTTTGCATCGAGGGGAACACGTTCGGCAGGGATGTATCGAGACGGAGATAAGTCTTCGTTTACAGTGAGTCGAATGCGAGCTTCTGTGTTCGCCAAAGAGGCAGTCAAATGGAATGTTGTGTCGTGTGATGGAGTGAGCGTACGGACGATTCGTGGCTTCCAAGATTTGAGGGTTTCTGATCACCTGATTTGCGGGCGACCCCGAAACCCAAAACACTCGCCTGCATCAAAGTCAATTTCCTCCTTGCACGTCGTATTGACTTCTTCTTTCCTGCTCATTGCTCGTGATTGACACCTAACAACCACAACAACAATGATAGTGACAGATCACCGACAAAATCTGGCGGATTTGTGTCCATTCAGACGCGGCGAGCTCGAGTCAGCTTCACAAGGTGGGGAATCAAGAACGTTTCAGTGAACTTCTCTTCCGTTGTCTCGGAAGAACTTGGACTAAAAGTAAATCCCGACAGGAAGCAGTCGGAGTCAATAAAGCCTCGCCATGTCGTCGTGTGTCAGCTTACTGTCCTCATCAAAAGTCCACTAATTGGTAGGCAAACAGGCGAGGAGAGGGGAGAGCTGTTGGAGCCGGTGTGAGGCTGGAATGGAAACTACGGATCCCTGGCGTGACCGCCTTCCTCCACACCGGCCTGACCTCACTTGCTTTTCAAGGCTGTCAACCTTTCATACCACTGAGATAGGCAACCCACCACGACTATGGACAGCGACGACGATTCGGCAACAGGTATGTGTACATCACAGCTTCTGGCCCCTCAGGCATGGAGGGGCGAGGAGTTCATGACATCGGCGGTTGAGCGGCTGTTCGCAGTTACTGAGCTCCTCGAACGGATTCTGTATTTTGTCCCGACACACCATGAAGGCACCAGCTGCGCTTGCAGTGACTTTGCTCGATTGTTTCCACTGCAGAGAGTCAGTCGAAGTTTCATGCAAACAATTGCCGGATCTCGCTTGCTGCTCCACCTTATGATTCTCAAGCCGATGAATCTTCCGAGCGAGACACTACTCAAGACTACTCTTGGCCGTTTGCAGTGGTTCTACAATGAGTTCCTGGCTACGCCTGTGGACATTAAGGGACCGACCGAAGGTCCACATGGCTGGGCTCGAGAGCACCACAGCATCCGTCTGCATAAGATGTGGATATATCTGGACAAGGACAGTGGCAAATCGGGCTCACTCCATCCAACTTTCAACCTACTACAAGGCAAGAACGATGCCAACGCGTCCTGGAGACTGATCAACGTCGCACTTGGCTCAGGCGACGTGGCCATCCGAATACGATTGCGGATTGCTCTCATGTCGCCGAACAGCCCGTATTACAACTATCCATTGTTGCGCTATTCGGTATATTGGTGGGTCAGCAAGACAGACAACTTGGGTGTGCTTTTCGACAGATATTACGACGTTCTCAATCGTAGTCTAGAGGAGCACACTGCCGCTTGCGAGACCTATAAGTTCACGAGAGAATATCGCAAATATCAGAAACGAGTCGAAGCAGATAAGTCACCTCTGGTGATATAGATCTGATCCTGGACAATGTCCGCAATGTCTAAAAGTTTCGCGCTTACTGAAGGCTACTACTCGCATTGTACCCGATAGTGGCCACACCGGCGCCGGCTTCCACAGCTGGATCGACGAGGACAGTCAATACACGACCATTCACCTCCGACGTGAGCTCCTCAAGCAAATCACCCCATGAGTTATACACTCTCCCCACGACTTGGCCTTCATCAACGTCCTCGAGCACGGTCACGTCCATCTCAACCCATCCGCTGTGCGACACACTTGGATATGAAAAGTTCATGGCAATATAAGTATCTGCTAGACCCGGTACGATAGTGCTCCCATTCGTCATCTGCAGGTCGTCCATCAGGCGGAAAGCGAAATCGACCGTCCGTTCAATAAGACTCTGATTCCAGATATTTGCCGGACCAGTTTCCACAGTAATAGCGGGTATTCCAGCTTGTACCCAGGTCGTCTCGATGGAGCCAGGCTCTCCGGGGTCAATTTTGATCATGTCTGGAGCCAGTAATTCAGCAATACGCTGCACTCCGTCTAACGCGTAATCGGCATAGCACCAAAGTGGCCCATTTGAGCCTGTCGAAGCGTGTGAAAGTCGACAGCGACGTCCACGTTTGAGGTGTTCCCCCACACATCATTCCAGATAGCAGCGGTGTACGATTGGGCGATGCTACCGCCATCCTCGATACTTGAACCTGGAAAGTTGCGGTTTAGGTCGACGAAGAATCCGTTGGACGAGCTGGTGAAGAAGTTTCTTTGATTCAAGAAATTGCCTTGGGGGTTCTGGGTTGGAAGTCCGATGACAGTGCCATTGAATTCTCCTGAAGCCACCGTCTCGTTGAGTCCAGCAAAGATTTTCTGCACGATGGCAACAGGATTGAGCTCATCACCATGTATGGAAGCTGATAAAGAGAGCTTACGCCCAGTGTCCAGGGAGTCTTCTGTACCACGCGCGACAAAAATTGGAAGAAAGTAGTTCAGGCCGCTTTGTCCAGCTCCGGGTGAGATCCAGAACCGCGAGACTGCGTTGTGCGGCACGTCACTGACATCTAGGTGACTTATGACTGGGTAGCCTTGGAGTGTATCACCTGTATAAATGGTTTTCGCCTGGCTCTTGATGGCGAATGCTACCAGTAGCAATTCAAGACTGATCTTCGACCTCATCCTTGCGAGTATGCCTGTAAATTGGCCGATTGTCGGCAGTGACAACCAGACTGATGGAACAGAGACATGCACACTGATTCATTTATGCAGGAACTGTCGCGTGGCAATGCCATGCTGCCAAGTGATAGCGCAGGTGGACTTCTCCGGCATAGGAAGTCGACAAGAAAGGCCAAGACGGGGTCGGATGCTCATGAGCGGCGAATCTTCGTGTTGAAAAGACGAACGTTCCTTTTTAGACTACAATTGAGAACAGATACGGCACTGCAGGCGATGGTGGAGCATATTTGAGGTCGAGTTGCTTCTAAAGTACTTCTTTGTCGTCGATCGAGGTCAAACTTTGATGGCATTTCACTCAGAGCTTGACCAGGATGTCGCCATTTGCCCTCGCCCGCATTCGCCCGCACCTCTTGGCTCCGGGAGCTGCCAAGGTTGGCAAGGATGACATTGACAAACGTGTTGCTTATTCAACCCAACGACCACTTTCTGTGCCAAGTGATAGCACATGTATCACTCTCGAAAGGCAGGTGACATGGGGAATCCACTAATACTACGTTACGTGATAGGCCCAACACGGCCGTAACGAAGAATAAAAGCCTCATGAGCGCCACATCTCGGCAGTATTGGAGAACTCTCGTTATAGCACTCTGCGGCATCTTGATGGCGTACCAAATCATTCCATTACTGCTGGCTGGTCTGGTATCTGCACAACAATATGGGAACAACTACGTTTCCGTCAGAAAAGATGAACCTCAGGTAGCCGCCAATTTTCCAGATCCTGCTGTACCGTTGATCTCGCCGGCGTTCCAAAACCAAAGCACTATTTCTTTTGGATTCTCCAATGGAACATCAGGTCCTACAAGCGATGCTATCATGGACCTATTCATCCAATCTCTGGCCGAGAAGAACTCATGGATGACATATACCCCAGCGGAATATCTATCGGAAGAAGGAAGAACTTTCAGCTATGTCTACCTTTCTACATCCTCGCAGGGAGACAACATGACCAGCACCAAATCGAGTCACAAAGCTAGGATCTGGGTCCAAGGTGGCGTTCATGGTAATGAGCCTGCCGGCGATCAAGCTGTCCTTGCCCTTCTAGGCAAGATGGATTCGAACCAGACCTGGGCAGCTTCCATCCTAGAACACGTCGACATCCTTGTGTTACCAAGATACAATCCAGATGGAATCTCCTACTTTCAACGAACACTAGCGACCAATTTCGACCCGAACAGAGACCACGTCAAACTTGCCAGGCAACAGACTCGAGATATCAAAAAGACCCTCAGCGACTTTGCTCCTCATGTCGCATTAGATATGCACGAGTACACTGCAACCACGCAATTACTCTCTCATGGCAAAGTCTACGTCCCTGGCGCAGATGCTTTGTTCAGCGCAGCGAAGAATCTAAACATAGACATGGCGATTCGCAATATGTCCGAGAACCTCTTCGCACCTGCTATGGGATCGCTTCTGGAAAGGAGAGGACTAAGATGGGAACCATATGTCACACTCTCAAGCGGCCGAGTCTCCAACGCGACCATCTCTTACGATGAAGCGGGAAGTGATGCCAAAATCGGTCGAAACGCAATGGGCCTCACCCAAGCAATCGTATTCTTGTGTGAGACACGAGGAATCGGGATCGCAGATCAAGAGTTCTCTCGCCGCACTGCTTCGGGGTTGACTATGCTTGAAAGCATCATTCAGACTACTGCGGACAATTCAGCCGAAGTGGTTCGCGTTGTCGAAGGAGGTATTAAAAGTTTCGTGGAAAGTGGAGACGAGATTATCATCACGGATTACACGGAGAAATCTACGCGAAATTGGACATTCGTCCAACACGACTCTGGAGAAGTCGTTCAAGTCCCCGTAGACTTTTTCAGCACGACACCCGTCATCGCAAACCTAACTCGTTCCCGACCCGCGGCATATCTGATCCCGCGAGCTTGGTCAGATCTCGCGGAGCGTCTACGGGTATCTGGACTTGAAGTCGAGACGATTCCAAACATTTATCGTGGATCAGTAGAAGTTTTGACTATCACAACGTCGGAATTTGGGACCTCGTATTATGAAGGATCGATTTTGGCGACTGTTACTACGAATTCTACGATCAAGGAGATTGAGCTCCCGGCTGGAAGTTTTAGGATTAGTACGAAGCAGAAGAATGCTGGTCTTGCGTTTGTGGCGCTGGAGCCGGAGAATATTGATTCGTATGTTAGTACGGGTATTGTGCCGTTGGAGGTTGGGGATGAGTATCCTGTGTTTCGAGAGCGATGATTGGTATCTCACTTGGAAGTGAGGTGGACATGACGAAGAGGTTGGGGAGGAGAAATGGAAGTGAGATTCTCTGAATTCTCATAGCTTTGTTGGTAATCTGGAATGACGTCCTGCCTAGACAGCTGCATAGCAAACATGATCTTCTCTCTCCTGGCTATCATTCAATCCTCACATCGTGTCTCTCACATGTCGTAAACGAATGTCCGTAAGCGCCTGGCTCACACTCTCACAGCTGAAGTCTGCCATCACGTTCTCCTCCAGCGGTGTGCAGATACTGACCCATCTGCAGTCCGCCATCAAATCTGTCGCCAGCCACGTCCTCAAGGATATCCGTACAGCAACATCCGAATTTCCTTCTGAACACTCTCAGCAACGCTCGCAACAGTCACAACCTTCTCCTCCTCAACAACATCCTCAACCTCCCTCAAATCCGCACACGGTTCCCTCTCCATGCCTTGAATCAAAGCAGCAGTCTCATCGCTGAGATATTCAGTCACCCTCGCCTTCTCCACAACCTTCTTCTCCTCCTCACTAGCAAACGTAGCCCCCAACATAAAAACCATACTACCCTTATACCCCTCGGTCCTAACCTCAAACTCCCTCTCATCAGCACATCCTCCACTCTTCTGCATAATCGTAGCAGAAATCGCAGCCAGAATATCACGAAATCGAACTCCAGCTGTATTCTCGACTTCGACACGAGCAGTTTCCTCGTCATTGTATATGATAAGATTCGAACGACGGCGGCGCTCACGCTTGAAGTATCGAATCGCCAAGACCACGGTTTCGACTGGAGGTTGAGAAACAAACATTGAATGGTAAACACTTCCACGATTGGCAAGTTCAGGTGTGATCGTGAACCGTAAACTCTCGCAGAGTTTTGCACGGTATAGGAGTGGGGAATCTTCGTTTCCTGGTTGGCGTGTGAAGAAGAATGGGTTGAGGATCGTTGGGTAGGATTGGAGATAGCGGATCTTAGCTTCCTGGGAGACTGAGTTCTCAAGGAGACGATTGAACGGTCGCAAGGTATGGTGTTTTGTGTCCATGACCCAGGACGTTGGATGAGGGATTGCTTTGATGAAGAGTTTCTCCATGATTTTTGGAGATTTTGCGATGACGACGCCGAAGTAGTGGCTGACTTGGCGGAGGAGGAGGATGTTTGGGATTGGGAGTTGGATGAGGATGAGCTCGAGGAGTTCGGGGGTGTTGAGGACTGCGCTGCGGGCTGCGTCTGTGGTCTTGCCGCGGGTGTGCATCTTGTGGGTGCTCACGGTCTTGACATTGCTTGCGGAATGCTGGATGGTCCTGATTAGATCAATCGAATGGCACGAAGGGGGTGTTACGAACCTTGACTCGTCTGCTCTTCTTCGTAGCTTTGCCGTCGTAGGGCTCGCGATTGTAGAAGATGATGCGATTCATTCGTGTGGTTTGTGAATCGCTGACATACGTTGGCACGACATTCTCTTTGTCCTCGTCTACCAACCGCAGCCACTGATCATAACTCAGTAGGTATAACATGTCGAGGACTATGTGTCGAGGTTATCATACCTTGTACCGGTGAGACGATCCAAAAGCGTCACTTGCGCTTCTCTTCGACCGACCCATATTGTCGCAGGCACCTTGACCAGGTGGGTGTTGGAATGGTGAAAGGAGCACATTGTCGCGACAAGAATTATACCCACTTCTGGCGAGGTGAAATCTTGAAACACTTCCATCCTCACCTAGGCAGCTGCGTGAAAGGATCCACTCTTGGGTGAGGTTGCCGGGCGTAGGTCTGTGAGTGAAGTGAGGCTCGACGGTGAGCTTCGGCAGCAGCAAGCAGATGCGATTTCAAGCGTCTTTGGAACTGGGTGAAAAGGAGCAAGTTTCGAAAAACGATTTTGATTTTGTCCAAGCAATGGGTATTTGGGTATCCTGTGGTCATTATTCGTCAAAAGAAGCTCATCCATCTGTCTCACCAATATCAACACGCTCACATCTCTCCAGTAATGAATGTCGAGCTGCGCAACCACGAAGCTCACTTCGAAGCGCTGCAATTATACAGTCAAGACTGTGACAGACTGAGCAATATCTCCGCGGCATCGCATCTCTCACATAGCCACCTTTGCGGTATGGAATCATTCTCCAGCCCAACACTTTCCAAGTGAAACCACTCAGTGTCGCAACACTCGCTAGCACATCGTATCATCTCCCTGCCGCGGGTGTCCGCCTCAACAAAAGATTCAGCATCAGTAAATGCGACTCCAGAATCCGCCGCCGTGCTTGCTTTCGCTTTCTGTGGCCGATAGAAGTCCTCTCCAGGGATCAAGTTCGAGGAAGACTACTCTCTTGTGCCAGAGATGCCAAGGCCGATTCCGCTTTCGCCAGTGCGCGGTCTCTTCGCAGGCGGCTCGTCGTCATCATACCCGGCTCTCACCACATTGCTCTTACGCACTTGGCCAAAGAGTTTCGTTTGCCGCAATTTATCGCCACCACGACTGCTCGGCTCAAGCATTCCCCTACCCTCAAAGCTTTCACGCTTCGACTGCTGTTCTTGGCTCGATCTTAGCATTTGCGACGCGGATAGAGACGCTTGTGACTCTGGGATTTCATCGCTCTGGTCGAGAATGTCGGTCTCAGCTTCGCTGTCGTTGTCGGAGGCGGATACCGTCCCGTCTGACTGCGGGTCCTGTGTTTGAGACACTGGGAGCGAGCTCTGTGCGTACACGTCTGGAGTACGGATCGCACTTGTTCGTGCCACGGGCGCGGTCGATGGGATCTTACGCGGCTGCTGACGACCCGACGGTGTCTGATATGGTTGATGCACTTTCTGTGACCGCTGCGGAGTAGAGGGTAGACTCGAAGTGCTGTGCATGTTTTTGGAATGTCCTTTCTTACTCGCGGATCGTGCAGATTCCTGGCTCGCCATTTCCGAAGCTTGAATAAGAGCGGCAAAGGCCTGCGGCTGTTGTCTGTTACTCATATGCGGGCGCTGGGGAGTATTGTAGACTGATCGAGGTGTTGCATCGACGCGTGTCGAAAAGTATTGCGTTCGTCGAGAGCGTTGTTGCTGCTCCCTACTCTGGCGAATGCGCTCGCCCATGAGAGTGGTCCGGTCACGGAGACTGGCAATCTCATCGTCTTGCATAGCCAATGCCTTCTCCTGGTCCTTGTTCTCCCGTTCCAAAGCCTGGTTGGTCTCTCTCAAGATCTGGATATCACGGATCATTCTTTGATACAGTCCCTTTTGCACCGGGATGAAGCCTTCCTGCTGCGGCAAGGGTGTCACAGGTATTCTCGACTGTTCTGCATGCGCAATAACATCGTTCTCGGTCTGTGCCATGCGTGCTTCCACTGCCATGCGCTCGATCGCCGCGGCGCTCTCCTGCGACAACATATTGTACTGCAGCTTGTAGTGCGCAGCTTGCATCTTCTCCTGCTGCATTGCCGCTTGAAGCTCAGCGACCTTCGTCTTCAAGTCTTCCGGAGAAGCGGCCTCCAATTCTTCGCTAGACATGGTCCTCGTGTATGCGCCAGTGGATCGGCCTGCCAAGCCTTGCAATTCTATGGTCGGAGGCGGCGTTGAGATTTGCGACACAGGCGGTGTGGGTGTCCGGGCCTTGGCTCTATTCGACGGAGGCACCTGAGTCGACGGTGGCGGAGTCATTCTGATGCGCGCATCGTCCGTCTTTTGCGCCTGCTTCCTTGGGGGCATTGCGACCGCGATGGTGTCTGAATGTGTGGTCTCCGGCGTTCCAGGTTCGCTGTTCTCAAGCGGCGCAATGAGATTGTCCAGACTGTCTTGCGACAGCTGCGAAGCCATTGCAAGTGAGTGTCCAGTATTGATTTCTGTCGTATAGCTGGGAGTCTCGAATTATGTGGATGGTCAATGCGATGCCGTTATCGATAGTCGGTCGCAGTGTTGATAGATTGCGCCGGTTGGTATAGGCTGGGCGCAAATGCGATATAGATGCAGTGCAACGTAGACGAGCAGCCGCGTAGTCTTTGTTGTATGATTTCCACGCCGATGGCTCGCAGCGCTCGTCGCCTGTCGCGCAACAAAGCGTTTGTGCTTGCGACGAGGTTGGTGGAGGTTGGTGGGAGGTGCTTGGTGGCTGGCCGCGTTGCCCTGTGATACCCTTTCGGCTCATCCCACGCCTGCATGCACGCAATACCGCGTCCCGAGAAAGGCTAATTAAAGTGTAGTCCGTGTGTGGCAGCGACGTTGAACCATCTGCCCCTGAGAGAACGCGAAGCATACACTTGACCAGGAGTCAGTTTCTCTAACAATCTCGAAGGCTGGAATCTTTAGCAACCACTCATACCACGTGCATTACCAGCCATTCGCGCCGGAAGCGCGCACCTCCACCGCGAGCATGGATACGGCGCCAGCCAAACCATCAGGCATTCCTCGCCCACCGACGAAGCTGCCCGTGCTGAAGACCAGGACCTCGCTTGGTGGCGGCGGCATTACTCAGGGCGCTTTACAGACGCCTTCCGCTATCGTACCACCAAGTCCAAAGACGACAGTGGCGGGCACAACCAAGTTGCAGAAGCGAACACCTTCAGCACCACCATCACGCTCAACACAGCCTGCCGCGAAGTCGTCGACTGTGCCAACTTCAAAATCAGGGACCACTCGTCCTAATTTGGTCAACGGCCAAAAGCATAATGCCAAGTCATCAATTGGATCGAGACTTGCAGCAAGGCCGACTTCCGCTCAGACTAAGCGACTAAGCAGTATCTCAAAGGCTTCGACTCTCGTCGACGATGATGAAAGAATTGATCAAGTCAGCTCGCTCGACAGCTTCCGCTCGGCCTCTAGGTCTGGCTCAAGGCTGGCATCATACGATGATCCTCAGCCAGAAGCATTGGAGTTCGTCGAGCCTGCTGTTGCAAGCGTTCCTGTCCAACAGAGGAAAGCTTCTAGACCTTCACTTAGCGAACGAACGATTGAGACTCTCCAGTCTGTTCCCACTACTCCAGAGATGAGGCGAAAATCCAGTTTCTTCAAGACTGAAAGTCCGATGGGGCCCCCTCGCCGTCCAGCATCCAGTCTTAGTAGGCATGGAAGTAATGGAAGCAGACCTGGAACCAGTGATGGAAGTTTCGCAAGACCACTTGGAAGAACGTCCCCACCGAAGAGAGGACCTGCGAGTGCCAAGCCCGCCACACGAACCACAAACGTCAAGTCGAGCATCGGATCCATCAACGGCAGTCGACGAAGCATCAGTGGTGGGTTGAACAGTCGTTTGCAGGAGGCCAAGACACCTGTTCCATCCAAGATTGCATCACCTGCCAAACCGGCAGCTTCCTCCCTTCCAAATGGCCACGCCGCAAAGTCTTCCATTAGTCGCAACACGATAGCATCGTCGAGACCTACTAAGCCTCGTCCCGCTTTGGGAGAAGCTTTCGCTCCTGCTAAGCGTAAGGAGGCTGACAAGGTAGCGCCACCTACTGCACCCAGCGATGGAAAGCGAGTAGTATCAAACTCTTCCGCTGCCCTTCGACAGCAAATTGCAGCAGCGAAGGCGGCTGCTCGCAAAGAAAAGGAGAGCGTTGCTAAGCATGATTCGCCAATGGATACCTCCTCTGGTGTCGATCCTGGATTTGATCTGGATCTGAGCTCTGACCCGTTCAACCAAGCACCCAAGGATGACAAGCATATCTTACGCAATCGCATCAACAATGCTCGCACTGATGGCAGACTTAACATTGCGGCGATGGGATTGAAGGAGATCCCCGAAGAAGTTCGCAAAATGTACGATGCAGCCGCTATGGAAGAGGCCAAGGTCAACTGGGCTGAGGTGGTCGACTTGACACGCTTCATTGCTGCCGATAACGAGTTCGAGACCATCGACGACTCGGTGTTCCCAGATCGCTCTGCTGAAGATCTGGCAGAAGATGATCTCTCCGAAGGCAATCAGTTCGGAGGCCTGGAAATGCTGGACCTGCACGGCAACTCGCTACAGGTACTTCCGATGGGTTTGAGACGGCTGGAGAGACTTACATCGCTCAATGTCGCGCACAACAAGCTCGACAACGCTGCATTCGACGTCATTGCCCAGATGCCATCTCTAAAAGAGCTCAAAATTGGCAACAACAACTTGACCGGCAACCTTCCGAACTCGATTTGTGATCTGCGGAACCTAGAAGTGCTCGATCTTCAAGCAAATAGGCTTCTTGGACTTCCAGAAGCACTTCGGGATCTCGTGTGTTTGAAGGTGCTTAATGTCTCTGGAAACCAGCTCACAGCCCTACCAATGGAGGCTCTTGAACAACTACCACTGATCGAGCTGGACGCCAGTAGCAACGCATTGATAGCATCATTGTTTCCTCTTGGCGGGCCGAATGGACACCCGACACTCCAGACTCTCAACGTCGCCAACAATTCTCTTGCTGCTCTGACCTTCTCTGAGACGCTAGAGGTACCCAAGCTAAGAACGCTGAATCTGACCAATAATCATCTGACTATACTTCCTTCTGTCGCAAGCTGGCAAGAGCTTACGACACTTCACGTTGGAGATAACAAGGTCACGGACTTTCCACTAGGATTCACCAGTCTGCAAAAGTTACGGAACGTCAACTTTACGAGCAACGACATTCGACTGGTGGATCCTGATGTTTGCAAGATGGAGAGCTTGGAGTCACTCATTCTTGCCTCTAATCCGCTCCGTGAGAAGAAATTCCTCACGATGAATGCGGCCGACATCAAGCGTGATCTGCGCGCTCGACTAGCACCTGAGATGACGGACTCCATCACAGACGAAGAGGTGCCTGGAAGTCCGGTCACTGTCATCGGCGCCGACAGCCACAACTCATTATGGTCACTGAAGTCGAATGCGGTGCTTGATCTTGCTTCGAAGAATCTGTCAGATGACCTCAACGATACATTGGGCTCCTTTCTAAACAGCAACGAAGTCAGAACCATTAGTCTACAAAACAATCGCATTACTTGCATACCGCCTGCGCTTTGGATTGGCCAGGACCTGCGTGTGCTTGATCTCGCGGGCAATGCGATGACCATGGACTATCTTTCAGACGAGCTAGTCCTTCCAGCTTTGCAGGAAATCAATCTCAGCCAGTGTCGACTTTCGTCCCTGGAGCCACTTGTGACACAGCTTCAAGCCCCCAACCTTCGAGAGCTGAAGGTCAATGCCAATCGACTTTCTGGCCCTTTGCCGACATTACGAAACATCTACCCATCTCTCACAGCTCTATTCGCCAGCGATAACAAATTTCGCTCGATCAGCGTCGAAGCTTTGCGCGGCTATAACACAGTGAACCTGATGAGCAACGATATTGAAGCTCTGCCAGCAGAGATTGGCCTGCTTTGGGATGAAGGTCTGCGCAACTTCGAGGTAGGCAGCAACGCGTTCCGAGTTCCGAATTATCGCATTCTGGAGAAAGGCACCATGGCTACCATGCGGTGGTTGAGAGATCGTATCCCGGCTCAGAGCCAGGACGAGGAAAGCGCGAGGCAAGGAGCTGTGGAAGGTTATGTGAGCGAGTTGGAATAAATGTGCTTTGCTTGGGATAACTCAAGACTGGGTAGGATGAAGGCGGAAAAGAAGCAACATGAGCATGGCGATTATGGCTTTTCGTATTTCGTTCGCTTGAGCCGAGGAGCGGAATTCTGTTCATTGTATGTATAGATATTGTACAGAACTTTGGGCGAGACGTCTTGTATAACTCCCTGAGAATTCCAGCGTTATCTACTTCGCCCTCAGTCCCTCGTTGCACTTTCCAGACTACCTTTCAAATCTGGATGAACAAGGACCAGAATCTCGAACTTGACATTTTTGACCATCGTTCGTCTGGTGGAGTGCCTTGTAGCGGGCTGCCCTGGGCTCTCAAGGTTTTAATACTGGATACGCCTGGGAACACCGAGTTGGAGCGAGTATTATGTGTTTGCATGAGATATCTGAGCACAGTGAGACGATCCACAGATGCTGGGGGCGCTTTGTGGTTGAGAAGGCCTTCAATGGTTGTGCGTTTGCTGGAGACGTTTCTTTCTGGATCTGGTCTTTAAAGTCTGAAGACGATGTTGGCCCGCATTGGGCTGACGTTGCAAGCTGCACCGACGTTCGCGCTTGCCATCGACTTGATGCATCGAAACACGATCCATGTCCGCCTGACTGCACCTTCTCCCGGTAAGTGGACCCACTACGACTCGATCTCAACTTCATCTTGAGATCTCTCAAGCATCATCAAAACAGTCAAGATGCCGTCTGGAAAGAATCGATCCAGCGACACGCAGGCAGAATCTGGCAGTCGACGCAGTTCCTTGCGGCGACTGAGCTCCATCGCATCATTCCAGACGCTCAATCCATTCAATCGCCGCCGCAGCAACAATGTCACTTCCTCGCCTTCAACTGCCAGCAATCTATCCCTGTCCAGCAGCACCACAGCTAATGCTCCAGGAGGTCATAAGGACGCCTCTTCTTCTCAAATCTTCAACGAGAACGATGATGTTGACACTGTCCCGCCACTGCCCTCAGAGAAGCAATTGCCACCGAGAAGAAACAGCTATGTTTGCTTGCCAGATGATCCCATCGGAGGCATGCCGAGAAGCAGGACCTTTAGCAACTTGCCTCTGCCATCTCGAAAGAAGAAGAACACGAACGCTTTGGTGCAAAGCAAATCGCATGCCCGACTACCTTCCACCTCTCGCATTCCTACACCAACGACGTCAGGTCGAAAGTACTCCAGCAGCCGCCTCCCGTCTCTTGACTTAAAGCAGGCTCCCACCAGGAAGAGACTCATTAGGTCTGACACCGAACCTCTGCTGCAGCACGCACTTGAACAGCCCAACATGCCAAGATCCACCGCCTTCAAGGAGAACATCTCGCTCAGCCCCATTAAGCCTCTTCCGAGTATGCTAGAGGACGACGACCGCTTTGGTTTCATAACTTCGTCTCGCAGCTCTGCCAGCAGAACTGGTTGGTCGGACTCTAGCGATGCAGGTGAACTTCTGCTTGGACCCCCGCGCAAGTCGAGTCTTCCTGTGTCTCAGCGTACATCCTACGGTGACCACCCTAAACGACTTTCGCAAAAGTTCAACAGCAGCCCGGTCTATCGTCCTTCGAGAGAGCGTGCGCCTACACCGGGAAAGCCCGTGCAGAGGTGGAACTCGCAGCCACTATTTACGAACAGAACAAATATCCGTTCCTCCCACGGCGAAATCAAGCAGACGCGATTGATGTCAGAGCGCGGCCCGCCAACACCGCCACCGACGAAGTCCTCAATCTCCCGTGAGCTGAGTGGCAATAATCTGACGCGTTTGAGGACTACGTCTGGTCATCTTCGACAAGCCTCGGAGCTGCCACCCTTCAGCCTGGAAGAGCGTTTGCAACCCACTTCAGCCCGATCGAGAGCAGAATCACTGAAGCTAAAGCCTGACGCTATCACTACAGCACAACCCCTTGCGTACTGGACAGGTCGATTCTCTTCCCTCAATGATCGGTACCGCAACGAAGAGCTTGCTGCATCGTTCCTGCCTGACAGCCCGTGCCAGTGGCAAACAAAATCTGAGACTGACAAATTCCACACCACGGAGGCTAACTCGAACCGCATGCGTCGCGCAATCGAACATCTCTTCTCGCTTTGCGCTACTGATCAGGCGAAAGAATCCTTCGTGATCTGGCAGAAGGCTGTCGCACGTGCTCTCGGTATGCCTGAGCTTGGTCGGCCAGTGAAGGGTAGCGAGGATCTTAGAAAGGGCTGGAATCTTGAGATGAGTCTGAGGAGTTCGAGCATGGCGAACTTGACTGGAGGGTTGTCACATCCGTCCAGTGGCGAGAATCGCAAGCTTACGAGTTTTGTGGACCGCTTGCTCGGTCGTCGGCAGAAGAGCGAGGCGTTGTTGGTGAGCTGATTGAGGCTGGACAATAGGTGGAATGTTGGGATGATGAGCTGGCAGTATTGCGGGAAGAGGAAGACGACCAGTGTTTGGAATGGTGGTAATGATAATGAGTGACGTGTGACGATGTGGTCGGGTCGGAATTGGGATGGGTCATGTGAGCTTTCATGCGCATGCAAGTTTAATTGTATACTTACACATGTCGAATTTCGCAATCAGAATCCTTGCAAGAGTAGACCTTTTCCTTCTCACCCATACCAAGTCCTTACTTTCATACCGTCGCCTCAGCAGGATCCACCGCATCAGGATAGTTCCCCCTCGCCAACTCCACAAGCACAGCATCCGTATGAATAAACCCATCAATAAAAAGACTCTTATCACCATCAAACTTCCTCAGCGCCTCTCCCAAATTCCCTCCTCGATCCAAAATCTCCTCTCGCATCATCAACGCACTTCTCAATTTCCCAAGCGTAGCAAAACTCGTATCTTCCGGATTTCCCAAATACCTCTTCATCCTATGCGCACTTCTTCGTATATCTACGAATTTCTGAATGTAGATTTGCGCCATTGTGCATGGAGGTTGGGTTATGTATGCGTTTAACCAGGGACCTGGAGGGATTTCATCTGAGGGAATACTGAATTTTATATCGGAGACTGTACGAGGACTTATCGAAGGTTGTACTTGTAGCGCAGGATGGAGATGGCAAACTGTTCGATCCCAGGTTCGAGGCTCGGTGTCTAGTTCAGAAATAATTTTCGAGATTCGTATCCGAGGTCGAAGGTCGAAGGGAAGGATTGGGGTTCGAACTGGAGTGTTGTTTTTGTATCTCCAGAGTAAGATTTCTGAGGGAATAGCCGGGGAGAGGTGGAAGGCTTGCTTTAGTCCAACCGAGCCTGAGATTACGGAGTTCCAGAACTTCGATACCAGTATGCAGGTGCTGAAGGTTTGGTGGTCTACGCAACGTAGAATCTTTTCGAGTAGTTCGACTGTGGTGAAGACACGGGTTACGGCATTTAGGCCTGGCTCGGACGATGGATCAGGCTCAGCGGCCATTTTGATGGGTTAGAGTCCGGTATGGGCGTCAACATGGCTCCAGAAAGTCCTCATGCGATGCGGTTGCTGATGGTGTGTGATGCATGGTAGGCACGACTTAGAAGTGTGTGAGAGAGTCATGACGCTGGTGTCAATCCGAACTTTCGCCGACCGGAGCCGAAGTGCCAAGGAATATGCTCGTGCGACGTGATAGACTACTTCTTTCCAAAAGATTGTTATACAGAGTCTTATGTACAGAGTGCTACTCAAACAGTGATCTACAATGTCTGCCTCACAGTCGTCCTCATCATCTATACAGACTCTTTCTTTCCAAGCGATAGCTATCCAATTGTAGCGAGCGCTGATCTATTGTTTCGTACGTCGAATCATGTATTATTCCCCTTCCATGCGAGCTTGTTTCAATGCAGCGAGGGAATCTTAATGAGCTGGCGCAATCTGACTTGCACCGGCAGCCTCATCTCTCACCCTATTAAGTTCCCTCTCTTTTTCAGCTTCCTCGTCCGCATGTCCATCTCCTGCACCATTGTTTGGCAAATCATGGGCGAAAGCTTGTGGGTGGCGCTCGGAAAGATTGACAGCGGTGAAAGACTTTGGCAATTTGACCATTTGGAACTTGTCACGCAGCGTCTTGAGAACTTCTTTCCACTCTCCGTGCGGTGTCAGAGACCTCCGTGGCGCGAATCCGATGCAGTGCTTGCTGTCAAGTTGAACGTCCAGAGGATCGAATGTATGGCAACCCGGGCTGATGGTGATGCGAATGCTGTAGCTGAATGGTGCTTGGGGATCGTTCAAGTTACAGGTCTCCGGATCTTCCGACTCGTAGAGCTCAAAGCAAATCTGAGAAAGATAGTCGAGTTCTGGAATCGCGTTGCGAGCAATCTTGGTCTGAATACCGCCTTCCAGGATGCAGTTGAGCAGGGTGTAGATATGCGACTCCTTGGTGAAGTAGATGAAGGACTTCGCATCATCAGAGGCTTGCACCTCTTCCAAGTCTTTGACAATCTCCTTGAGCAGAGGTAGAGATGTGAGAAGTCCGATTTCAAGCTTCTCTGTGTCAGTGATGCCGTACTCCTGTGGACCGATGAAGTCGAACAGAATCTTAGATAAGCTGTAGAGCTCGTTTAATTTCTCCAGCCGGTGATCGTTCTTGACTTTGCTTTGCGCCGATGCCGTGCCCTTGTAGAGATTGAAATAGCTTGATGAAGGATCATCAGAGGTTGCCACGCTTGGTACACCAGTCGGAGGCACTGCCAAGTTTTTCGCAGCAGCCATGAGATCAGCACTCTTACGTCTGAAGCCCAGTCGCTGCGAAAACGTCGGTTTCACGCTCTCGGCATCCTTGCCGTCCTTCTTCGGTCGTGTCAGACTACCAGTACTGTTCTCCATGTTGGATGCGGTCGTACTGGCTGTGTCACTTCGCTTTGGAGGTGGCAGCTGAAGAGTGTCCATACCAGTTGGATCACTCTGTGTTGCATCAGAACCGGTAGCAGAGGTATCCCCAGTGGGAGCCTGTCCCTCATGAGTTTCGGCAAATTCTTCTCTCATGTTCTGACTCTCTGTTCGCTTCAATCGACCTCCAACTTCTGACTCATCGTCTTCGCTCAGTATGGATTTGCTTGGCGTAAATACCCACTCCAAGAACGGTCGGTTATGGAGAGCATCAAATTTCATCGTGTCGTAGAGTTCGCTGATCTTGCTAGGGTCAACTTTCTCCGCGTCCGTGAACTCATTGAAGAGCTTTTCCCAACGCTCTTTGAATAAGTCTGCGTCTTCTCCAGTGCACCATCTCGTCTGGATGGCATTTGCCTGAGCTTCAGTAGAAGACGTCTCCATCCCGTTCTTGGCTGATGGAGAAGGGCTCTTTGCTGCAGACGTGCTATTCGCGGCTCCAGTCGATTCATTGCCACGATTAGCACCGTTGGGACTCTTTTGGATCTTCTCAAGGCTCGAGACAGCCTCCGAACCCTGCAGCTTGCCAAAATTGTGTCTCATCACGCGGCGATGGAACTTCATGAGCTCCACCACTCGGCGTACAACGACATACGGTTCAGGAGTGCCATCTTTTGGCCAAGCGAATTGCTCTGGAGCTTGATGACCCTTACGCAGCAAGCCCTTGAGCTTTTTCTTGACTCTGTCCATCTCATCTTTGGCTGCATTTGAGTCGTCGAGCAAATCTTTGCGCACCCGGATTTGCTCATCTGCAATTTCTTTCTGCTCTAAGAAGGCAGCAGCGAAGATCTGTGCAGATGTGGTCACGCGCCGCTCAGATGATGTGTAGATTGATACATCGTCGAGTACTCGTCGATTCATCAGCAACAAGTCGTTGCGCATGTTCTCTCCAAGATCTGTCGCCTGGTATCTGGCCGAGTGTGTAGGCTCACCTCCCCACTTCATAACGAGTTGTAATTTGTCGAGCACGAGGTTTTGATCCGCGGCAGCGTGTCGTGACATTGTAATCTCGGGAATCGAATCGCTTCGCTCCACAGCACGCACTCCAGGAGGACCCGCTGTGTCACCCGGTTCTCCGAAATCGTGAGTTTTGGCCGGGTCCTGCTTTGAGTCTGCGCCGACCTTCTTCTGCCACTCATCCATGTCGCTTGGATCAGTTGACTCTACCATGGGCACGCTTTGCTTGAGCTCCTTCTTGTCTTTCTTTTCTTTTGCCTTCTCGTCGTCTTTTGGCTGCGCCTTGTCTTTACTGTCTTTGGGCTTTTTGAACATGGGCTTGATTTGCACTTTCGTACCGGGCCAAGCACCTTTCTTTGCAAGCGCATTTTGCAAAGTCCGTAGTTTGTTCATATCCTCAACACCTTCAGACATCGCTTGCCGTACTGCCTGCTGCACACTATGCAGCGCTGCCTCACCAACAAGCAGAACCTCTTCTTGATGACCCTTGAGAAGGTCTACGAACGGCTTGGTGTGGAATGTGAATTTGAATTTCTGCTTCGGTGTACGATCAGCGTGTCTGATGACAGCCACCATGCCCTTCAGCCTCCATTGGCTCTTCGCAGCCGGCGCTGGGATTGTGGAGGGTGCTTCAGATTGAGCGACGGACTCCAAGTCTGAAGACACGGGTCGTCCATTTTCTTCACTCTTTAGATGATCAACGTAAGATGGAACAGCTGGTGGAGGCAAAACATGGTCGGCCTTATCTGTGTGGATGGACCGCGCACGACCGTGCATAGGTAGTGAACGTTCCAGGTCACGCTCCAGGGTCGGCGGCGAAGTTATAGGGCTTGTAGTACCGCTTGGGCTCTTGAGAGAGTGGGGATGGCCAACCTTGTGAGCTGCATGTTGAACGCTGTCGCGAAGCTGAGAAATACTCCTGCTTCTGAAGACGCTACTGAGCGCGCCACGATGTCCGCTGATTGGACCCTCGACATCTTTACCAAATGTAGCCTTTTTCTGCAGCGAGCCGTCAGGCACCGAGGTTGGCGGAAGCATCACACGTCCGTAGTCCGGGTCATCGGGCTCACTTGGTGTGGCACGTCCATCCCACTTCATCCTCTCACTGATGAACATGCCTTTGAGGATTTTGGCAGCATTATCATAGTAGTCGTTGTTGTCTTTCACGAAACTCCAGCCGTTGACATCGATCACGTAGCTTTGGTTGTCCACTCGTAAGAGGTCGAACCCGCAGACGCGTTGGCCGAATCCTCGTGCAATCTTCGCGGCCATGGTCCGCTCTTCGGGCGTAAGTTTCGTCACATAGCGAATCTCCTTGCCGTTCGGGTTACGTTTGACAACTCCATCCACTACAGGCGACTTGCGCGTTTCGGCGTGGCAAAAGTCCTCGCCGACAGTGTAAGCCTTGACGTCCTCGGCATTTTCGACCTTGAGAAATCGCTCGTAGATGTAAGAGCCATCTGGTTCGGTGATCGCCTTGGGCACGATTAGGCTATCGTCCTTTTCGCTAGACTTGTTGTTGATTTTCCGGAACAACCGTCGACCGCCTCCGCCTTGAGATTTGGGGTAGTAAATATTTATGTTGTGGTCCTCGCCACTGGTTGGCTTCTCAACGAATGGCTTCCGCAGCTTCTTACCATCAACCACTAGTGTGTCGTTGTCATCTTCCATGTGCACATCTTGAGGGGGAGGAGAACCACCACCCCGGCCGTCGTCAGAACCGACTAGCTCCACCTGCGTCAGCTGCTTCATACGTGCGGCAATATCGGCAGTGAGCGCAACAGGTCCGCCATCGCGGCTGATCTCTAAGCGCTCTGGCGTTGGCACACCAAGTCGGTCCAGAATCATGAGACACATTCGCCTGTCCCAGAGCACCGTTTGCATGGGTAAATCGTTTACGCAGAATGGTCGGCGCAACTTCGCATACGCTATAGCTTTCTCTAGTGGGAATCCATCGCTGAAGAAAGATATCAGGAAATCGCAAACCGGCCAGTTTTCCACATTCTCGTCGAGTATGACTTTGTCTCCGAAGATAATAACATCGAACTCATTGTCCTTGCCCACGAGGCGATTGAGGATATTCCGTGATGGCTTGCTTCTTGCTTTAGAGTCTAAGGCGCAGATTCCAATAATGCCAATCTTGTTTGGATTATTACTGTTCAGCGTTGACCGATCCATTGATTGGGCAGCGCTGTTGGGGTTGCTGGCCGACACTCGTCGCGAAGTGCCTGGAGTTCTACCCCTAATGGTTCTACCCTGTCTCGATTGCTGGTTCGGCGGTGGCGAGGAAGGAGTATTTCCTGGAGAGCCAGACGAGTTGCCTGACTGAGCTCCAGAGTTTTGTACATATGAGTCTCTTAACGAGCCGCTGAGCGAGGGCGACAGAGCACCATCTTTGCTCTGTGTGGTGACGGAGAGGTTCTGGGTGGCGGTCGTGGTGCGGTCGGGGCCTTCCTGCTTGGCTGCATCTTCATCGTCAGTCTCAATGGCTTCCTCCAGCACATCAAGGACACACAAACCATCTTGGTCAGATCCTCCGCCCACCGAGCTTGGGCCTGGGAGTGCTTGTCAGTATGTCGGCTCTGCACAACAACACCCGGAGGTAAGTACATACCACTGGCCACAGCGCTCCTACCGCTGCCATACAGCGACGAGAAGGACATTCTATGACTGTCGAGGTCACCCTCTGCTCTTCTGCTCGTGGCACTGGGGATGCCAGAATCTGGCAGTGTGCCTTTGCGGATCGCTTCGAGAGCGCCCGCAACTTCCTCCGAGTCGGCCATGGTGGCCGAGAGCTTAGCTGTGTTAGTAGTTGGAGAAAGCAGCGTAGCAGACGAACGCCGGCTGGTAGTTTGGTGGCGAAAATTAGGCTTCGTCGAGGTCGTGGTGCTCGGCGGTGGCATAGAAATACTAGCGCGATCTGTCTCGCCTACAGTGGTATCGATATCGGCATAACGACCTTTACGCGTGGTGGGTGCTGTCGAAGCTGATAGTATGTGAGCCGAGGAATGCGATCGAACTGAGTCCTGAGAGGTCGTTCTTTCCAACGGATCCATGGTGGAAATGGGAGGAGCCATTGCCCGCTCGCCCGGGTAGGTGCGATTAGTGGTATTAGCGGTAATATGTGCAATAGCGAGTGTGGTAGATGACAAGCTGCCGCAAGGGCGCAGTCACGACGCCTCCTGTTCTCCGGCGTGTGACCGTATTTTGCACAGAATTCTTCACATGAAACTGCTACAAAGCATCGACGTAACAATTGATGACCAGGCCCCTCCACTGCTCGGCAAGGTGCATGAAGCTAGCGCCGATCACCAAAACTTTATCTGGGGTCGCTGAAATTCTCCCAGCCGAGATGTCCAGAGGATCGCGCGGTTTGAGTTGCGCAATACAAGGACACACGACAAGATGGGGCAGAGTTCAAGAGCAAGCAGAATTAAGAAGAACAATGCTGCGCTGAAGAAGCGAGTATTTGGCCCAGTCGAGCAGGCCCGAAACGAACGACTCTCGGCGAAGCTGCTGGCACTGGCCAAGGCACCCAAGGACGAGAAGATGGAAGTCGAGACGGAGTGTGAGTGGCACCTTCCACAGCTGTCGCGTATACAGAACTCAGTGACTGATGGTCATGGATCTACAGCGGTCAAAGAACCAGCCAAGGAGAATGAAGCTGCTGCTGCAGAAGGTGTGTTGCCCTCTTGTCTCTCTGTGCCCATCCCACGATACTTCACGCAGAACTTCGACAACATGTCTTCATGCGAGCCACATTCGTTACTATGCGACTGTACCAGTGGCGACGATCTTCCAGAAGAGATGGTGAACTTCTACCATTTCTTAGGCCTCTCTCAGGACATTTTCGGCTTCAAGGACTCTGGCGACTTACTGCTGAACTTCTCATGCGACAAATAACTTATTTCGACGCCAAATATGAGCTAACACATTTGCCACCTACAGATGTCAACATGGAGACCGACGCAACCACCAAGAAGACCCGAAGCAAGCGCGAAGTAAAACGCCTGCAAGAAGCAAGAGCACAACGACAAGAGAAGAAGTCTCGTACGCGACCGAGGAATCAGGTCACGTTCGCGAGCAAGAAGAGAGGTAGCAAGCGATGAGCATGGAGTACGGAATCGAATCAACCGCAGTGAGGGCACAGAACAGGACGGAAACATTGCTATGCGAGGATGAGAACTGGCTTTTAAGCCATCAACACTTTCCGGTATTGGCATGTTATTCAGCAAGCCGCGGTACCGACGGCGCTTCGAAGATCAGCAGGGAGGACAATAACAGGATGGCAGCATGGAATATCCAGACTTTGCACAGCCCGGCGAGACGAGGCACTCATCTGACACTCGTCTCACATCAGCATACTACCACAGCCTCGATAGGGAATGCAAAATAAAGAAGCAAGTGTCACGTTCAAAGATATCTCAATATCTTCAAGGGCCCGTCGCCGTTCCGTTTCAAGTAAATATATCTCTCGATCCGATGCTGCAAGCATATGTACAGGGCCGTATATCGGCATAGTATTGAAGAACCGCCGTGGAGCACAGACGCTTCATGCCCTGTTTCTCAAAGTCAAGAATATCCCATGCAGCCTGAGAGGTTCGGAAGATGAAAGATAGTCGGAGCAGATGTCCGGACACATTCCCAAAATCCCTAAATTGCTAAAAACGCAAAATTCACACATTCGAAGCTCAACAACCACAACAACGTCGGGATGGTCTCAAAACGCAGAAACATTACCATTTTGATGAGAGCTATCCAATGACGAATAGATCTAGTCGATGCGACAACTTTGTTGAAAGGTCGAAAATTACCCTAAGGATGGAAAATTACCCTAAGAGTAACACAGAAGTTGCCAAGAAATGTCACCACAACGATAGTCATAGGCACTAGTAAAAATATCAGGTATTGCCCTTGATTTAGGAGTCCAGCAGGCAGCATTACCAAAGGTGCTCGAAGCATCGCAGAAGGATGGGAAAGTGCCTTCGCATAGCCATGGACTCATGGAGCATCTAACAGGCTGCGTACGTTGGAGCTGATACCAATGCAATGAGAAAAGGAATTCATCCACACCAAAAGTCTCTCCATTTCCTCATCCCCCACCTCATCCCTCAAGATATATATGTCCTTTGATCAAGACATTACGTTACATGTTTCTAAGCTATAAAAGTATTTGTGGTCCTCGGTAGATGGACATCTGTGCTTTTGTGTACTTTCCTCCTGGGTATCATCATAGTTGGGTGGGCATATCCCATCCAAAAGTTACATATTCGATGTAGTAGGTAATATTGTTCGATGTAAATCGTTGTGCGTGCACGAGTTCAGGTCGTGCTGGTTCGAAAAGATTACGAGAGTTGTGCGCGTCGTTGGCGGCTGTTGTTGTTGCTGTGCAGAATGTGCATTCCTTCGTTATTGAACTCAGATGTTCTTGTCCACCTTATTCTGCATCCTCGACAGAACCTCACGATGTCGATCATGCATACCACCCATTCTCATATGCGCGTCAATCTGATCTTGGATGTCCTTCTGGCGCTGTTCTCGGACCTTGGCTTCAGTCTCAGTCTGCACTCTCGCCGCTCGGAGCATATCCATTTGCGAGTCAGCGGTGGTGTAAGAAGTTCTCGCGTTTGTCGTGATTGCATTGCTTGATCGCCATGCGCTCCAATTCATGGCTTGCTTGTTTGCGTTGTGTGAAGTTCGCCGAGGTTGGTGAGAATCATAGATGGGTTGCTTGACGCCAGAAGAAGATAGTCGTGCTAGTTTGGGAGCAGGAACTGCAGTCGCGCCGGGGATCGCGTTTACGAGAGGTGCAGGAGTCATGGAGTCGCGCAGGTTCTGCGTGGACATTCGAGCGTTGAGGGGGATCTGCGACTGGCTGGCGTTCTGCTGTGCAAGAATTGCTTGTTGTTGAACGAGTGCTTTGCGTTCTGCAAGTGTCATATCTTCTTCGCCATCCTCATCAATGACAGCTCCGTCAGAGAGAGAAGTAGCTGAGCTCTTGCCACCTGTCGAGCTCTCACCTTTGCTGGCCTCTGACGTCGATGCAGTTTCGATTATGACTTCTGGTGCAGGCGCCATGAAAGATGTGGTAGTGACCCGATTCGAGATTCGCTCCCGTCGTTCGTCAAGTAGATTTGGAGTCGATCGGCCGGGCACTTGTGAAAGTCTGCTGGGCATCTGCGAGTTGCGGTTCGCCTTCATCGGAGTGAAATAGTCGCGGGGTGGCTGTTGGTCAGCTATCGGTGCTGACACGTTGCGCGAGCCTTCCTCAGATATCATTGGTGTTTTTGACAGCGCAGGATTGCTGCTTGTCCTTTTCGCTAAAGGTGTTGACCAGTCTGCATCGCTTGTTCTGGAGGCGTGTGCGTATACTGGAATTGCGGCCGAGCCCGAGGGCGTGCGAGAGATGCGTTGACTGCTTCTTTGCTCTACTTTCGGCGGTGCTGCTGCCACTGGCTCTGGTAATGGCTCGGGCTTCGGCGGAGCAGGTGGTAGCGGAGGTGGCAATGGCGAGGCATTGTTCTCCCTGGCCCTCGCTTTCTCCGCTGCATCGTCCATTTCCA
Organism: Pseudocercospora macadamiae; assembly: GCA_012978405.1. Classification (NCBI taxonomy): domain Eukaryota; kingdom Fungi; phylum Ascomycota; class Dothideomycetes; order Mycosphaerellales; family Mycosphaerellaceae; genus Pseudocercospora; species Pseudocercospora macadamiae. The sequence goes on from WRNY01000055.1 coordinate 108,850, forward strand.
CTTGTACGGCGTCGAGAGTGTGCTCTGGAACTTCTTCGATCGGCTCAGGCTCCGCTCGCGTGACCTCCTTCGCCCACTCGCCTGTCCTGTAGTTGTGTGCAGCTTTCGACATCCGCTTCGGTAAGCGGTCCTTGAGCTCAACAGGTTCTCTAGGCGTGGTACTGCCATCTGTGCCTATCAAAGGTGATTGTCCAGGCGTTCTTGGACCTACCGACAACCGACTAGAGCCAGGTCCGCCACTCGGGCTCTTCTGAGGCAAACACAATGCCTCATCGTCGTTGTCTTCAATGAATTCTTCCTGCGAATTCAACGGAGATGATCCAGCACCATAAGGAAAATATGTCGACGTTGGTCGCGAGAGTGCTTTTGTGGAGAAAGCGTCCATGTCAGGGCCTTCGGCCATGGTAGCTGCAACTGATGATGCAATGTCATCTTCTTCCACTGGAGACCAGGCTTCATCTTCCTGCGAAGCCTTGGCGTTGAGAGAGGCTAGAGACAATCGGTTCATTTCAACGCCTCGTCGATCTTTGAGAGCATTGGCGCCAGTGATGCCGAGACCAGGCGAGACCGGCTCCGTAGTTGAAGGTGAGTGAGTTGTCGCAGGTGAACGAGCTGTGGAGGAGCTCGTATCGCCTTCTCCAAACGTTAGCGGCGGCAGACTAGGCACTGCCGATGCACGCTTATTTGGGCCGGAGAGGAAGTCAAAGCTCGCTGTCGACTTTCGTTTCGACGTTGAAGACCTCTTCCCGTAGCTGTCTCTAGTGGATGGGCGGATATTCACTAGAGGGAACGAGAATCGCTTCTCGTTGTCCTTTTTGGACGTGTTATAGCTGTCCGCGATGCTGTCCTTGCGAACGATGTTGTCTGTTGAGCCCATCGCAGAGTCGACATGGATCGTGGGCGCTCTCTTGCCATCGTAGTCGCCCTCCCAGACTGCACGATCCACTGCGACTCGACTCTCAATGTCCCTTCCTACTTCGGCCTCTTCTGCATCTCTCAACTCTTGCTCACGGATACGATCGGCCTCTCGTTTCGCTTTCTGCTCCTTCACGATCTTCCAAATCTTGATCTGTGACAGTGTCCCGAGAAACGCTACGATAATTATAGCTGCCAGCTCAGCTCTCATGTTACGATTAATAGGGTATGTGTCGGTGAAAAGAGGAAACACATCATTATTCAGATCTACTTCAGGTCAGCATTGATTTACACTCTCCAAACATGTCTACTCACTCCAAATGTACATCCAGAATTCCTTCAAGCCGGCAGTGCTGAAACAGTCGATTCCGAGAACGAAGGCTGCGGCACCAGCGAAAGATGTACAGCCGATGATGCCGTATACTCGAGTGTAGCGACTGATGTATAGGCAGAAGCATGCTGCGCAGAACATTCCGATGAGGATGATTCTGCCAACCTGGTTCTTGATGAGTCCTCCTGGAGCCAGAGTGAGCAGCCACATCGCGATACAAAAGCCTCCTAGGACACATCCAAATCCTTCAGACACTTCCTTGAATATCAATGCGAGTGAGCCCAGGAGACAGCCGCCCACCACTCCAGCGACTACGTATGCACCTTGGATTGCGTTCGAGACTGGCGGATTCATGAGATAGATGATGAGCACCTCAATCCCGAGTGCAATCAACAAAGATGTACTCAGGAAGGTCTGGGTAGGCCTGTGCTTGATTCCAACGAATCCCAATGCTAGACCAGCGATGATCAAGATGGCGCCTGCAACACCAAGAGCAGGAGTGATCTCCGGCTTGATTGGCAACGCATTGGGATCTCTGTTCTGGTCTTCCGGAAGAGTTGCATTCGAGTGTGGTGTATCAACAGGAGTCGCAGTTGGCGCAATTGTGATAGGAGAGGTTGCATCTCCGGTTACGTGCTCCGTCGAGCTCTGCTTCGTGTCACTTCCTGTCTTCGAGGCGGAGTCCGTGGAGGCTGGATTTGTCGTGGCAGGCGAGCTTTCTGCAGTTGATATTGTGCTCGTTGGAGTGTTGTCTGTTGCAGTCGCAACACTGTCCTGGCGTGCCTGCAGTCCATGTCTTCCCAGCTGCTCTGCGCACGAAAGGGCTGCGAATAAGGAGAGTGCAGCGACCTGTAGACGCATGGCTGCAGTTCTTGTCGAATGGTATAGGTCTGCGGCAGGAGTCAATTCCCTAGCTCACCTCGCTCAGCGCATCCCCAGACTCTGACTGCTATGGCTCGGGGTCCATGTGTCGATTTGGTGCGCGGGGTGAAGTTCTGTACGTCCTGAGACCAGTGTTCGGTAGGCCCTATCGTCCACGTTGTCGACGTTCTAGCTCGGCAGCAAGCGGAGGAGACAAGGTGACGAAGATGCGAACGCAAGAGCGCATATACCACGGAGTCCTAGGACTGACCAACGGATGCTGGCAGACAAGGTTATCCTGGCGCATGCTCGAATGAAGAATAATCTCAGCTGCAGCCCGATGACCCTCAGCCATAGTGACAGGCTATAGTGCTTCCCTCGCGAGATCCGAAAGCACGGGAAAGGCGTTGGCGCGTCGCGGGCATCGTCCTGAGCAAAACTCTGCTCGACAATGGGAGCCACTCATACCATCGGAAACGTCATGTAACGATAATAGTATAACGGCTTATGAGCCACCCTACCACTCTAGGAAGTTGGAATGACCAATGCGTTGTCTTGGATTCCCGGGGCCCACGGACGCCACAGGCGATGGACACCAGGAGCTGCAGTCCGATGCGCGCAATCCAACCAGACAGGCTCTGCTGAACTCCACGCGTCGGCGCATGATTGCAGATGTTTGACAGTCGCTCCTTCATCGGCAATGCATTATAGGTGTGATGGCTGGGATTGCTGCAGCGACTCCATCCTCAACATACAGCGCATACATACCGCTACTTGATTTCTGGCCCCATCTGAGCCTTCTTCACAGAGTGTCAGCGACGTCTTCCGTATTTTCCACTCGTGGCTGATCGTCGCCGCGGGGACTCCTGGGCCACCAACTGTAGCCTTGAAGACGTTTCGAGCGAGGAGATTGCGCGAAGCCATGGGAGATGAAGTCGAAGCAACGATCCACACGAAGCCTGCAGCCCTGGTCGGCTATCGGAACTTTTGCCACGGGTCGAACCTTCCGTTTCTTCCCTGCGCATGCTCTGTTCCATCTCTCCAAGTCTTGGTACCACGACAGGGCGGCGCGTGCGACGTTGACGGCTATATACGAACAATGGCGGCAGTCCTGCGACATCTCTCATCTTCGCCAGCCTCACGCCTCTTGTCGCAGACAAAAACACCAGAGCTCCCGGACATTACGCTGGCATTGGGTTTCGGGTGCCTTTCTATTAAGGTCCCGTGGTGCTTCCGCCTGGCCTGGAAACCTTGAACAAATCCTGGAGTAAAGTGGATCAATAGTTCTTCCTTCCAGATTTCCTACCAGCCGTGTGAGCGATCGCCACTCTTTCTCCGTCGTGCTGGGAAGTCACACTTTCCGCCAGTCATTTTGCGTTCGAGATGAACGTGTACCGCACGTTTCCTTGCAAGCAGAGCCCTCGTCTGTCTCATCAAATAATAGACCGGAGTCTCGTGTTCTCTCACATTTGCAGCACTATTGATAGACAATGTGGGAGAAGACTGCTCAAGCAAAGGGCCATCACCATCACTGCCACCCGAACGCAGTCAGCGCAGGCCAGACATATCCGAATACCACCGACATTTTGAAACTGGTGTCTGGACTCTAAATGTATTCCGCATACCTTAGTCGGATGAAGCGATCAATATGGATCTCCGGGTTCAAATCTCTTCTCTCTAATCTGCAGCGTGATGAGAGCGATGCTGAAGGTCAAGCGACGTATTGACTACACAAGCAAAGATACTGATATTGCGGTGTTGTCAAGCATATCTCGTTGACTCTCACTGTCGAACAATCTATCTCGAGATGGGCACGTGATTTCAAATACTCGGCAAAGTGACGAGCGGCTGAGTCCACGCCACACAGGCGCTCCTCCCTTTTGCACAACCTCCAAGGCTAATCGCACTCGGCGCGTGCTACTTCGAGCTCTAGATGCAATCACCGTGGGCTGAATGGCCTCGAAAGATGGAATCCTGCATGACGAAGGTTCGCGGCAAGGATCAGGCAATACCTACAGCTCCATTAACATCGCTGGCGATGCCCGTGTACACCTGGGCAATGCTTACAATGGTGCGGCTCGGAGGAGAGTCAAGTCATATCACGCTTACAATTAATAGAAGAACCGCGAATAGCCTACAAAGAACTGCTTCTTGACAGTCTGTTCACGCCAAACTTGAACGAAAGGAAGAATATGATCAGGAACCCTGCTCCGGATACGTTTGAATGGATCTATCAAGACGACGAGCACCAAAATGATGGTAGATGGTCTAACTTCGCTGATTGGCTCGAGAATGGCACATTCACTTACTGGATTTCTGGTAAAGCAGGCTCTGGGAAAAGTACTCTCATGGGATACATCGTGGACAACTATCGCACAATTGAGCTGCTGAGATCATGGAGACATGAGCAGCATTTGCACGTCTTATCCTTCTTCTTTTGGCGTGCTGGCGCAGAAATGCACAAAAGCACTGGAGGACTGCTGCGTAGCCTTTTGTATGAGATCTGCCAAAGACTGACAGACAAAGCAGCCCAGGAATTGTTCAAAGTCATGGACCTTCCCGATGGAGGAAATATAAGCTGGCGTGAACGCGTGATGCTGCAAGCGATTAAGACAGCTGTGTCACTGACACCGGATCGATGCTATTGCATCTTCATAGATGGCTTGGATGAATATGTCGGCGATCAGAATGATCTCGTGGACCTAGTCGAGACGCTGGACGGTCTGAGATCCGTCAAATGCTGCGTTTCAAGTCGCCCGGAAGTATTGCTAACAGCTCGGCTCAGTTCATACCAAGGGCTGCGCCTGCAGGATTTCAATTATTGGGATATTTTCACCTTTGTTGACCGCAAACTCGGACGGTACAACGTGAGTTTCCGTGACCAGGAGACGAACTTGGTCTCTCAGGTAGTCGAGCGGGCCGAGGGAGTCTTTCTCTGGGCAGCGGTCGTCACAGAAAAACTTGTTCGCGGTTGGCTTTCAGGAGACGATTATGAGGTTCTACATCGTCATCTGATCAGCATTCCGACGGAAATGAACGAGCTTTTCAAACATATGGCTAGTACTATTGAACCGAGCCATCGAAAGTCGTTGGCTTTCTACCTTGATGCATTGAAAGAGACAGAACAAAACTTACCCCTTTCACTCCTGTCAGTTGCTGAACTCACATGCGCTCGATCGGGCGGAGAGATCGATTCCGAGGATGAATTTCAGCGACTCTGTGTCCAGACAGAACGTCAAATCTTAGGTCAAAGCGCTGGACTACTGGAGCTGTATGAGACGGATGACCGAAGACTGTCAGAGGAGCATTGGGAAATGGCGCACATAAGGATCGCAACCCCAGGACTTCACCATCTCCATGATTGCGCCGCCCTACCAAACAGAAGCGCGGTATCCTTGCGGTCATATCGACGACGGCAGAACCTTGGTATCCTGCATCCTTATCCCTCGTCACTTAAGTACGAGACAGTGTATGTGCAATGGGTTCATCGCTCAGCTTACGACTTTCTCCTCGCCAACGACATACTTGAACAGCCGCTGCTTGACGAAGATAGATTGAAGTTGGTTCGGAGGTGCACCTGGGGAGGTCGCATGAGATACCTAGCAATTGCACCGTCGGTTGCCCCAGTGGAGACCGAATTCGCCAAACCAGGTTGGATCCATGAGAACACAAACACAAGTACCCGAAGTAGGATTGGACTCTTAATGCGCATGTTGCAGTCAGGCCACGTTGACGATGATAGTGGCCTCTTTTCGACGTTGGACGAGCTGCGGGATGTTGCAGAATTGCTCAGCCCAATCGAATGCTCGTGTGAGCCTCTTGCTACACTTCCAGACACTGATGGTCGCTTTCCTGTTTCCGATCACGGAAAGCCTGGCATCATTGACGCTACTACTTCTATCTGGTTCGTGATTATGTATGCGGAGTGCTGGACTTACATCTGGTCACGGTTGGACGAGATAGACGATGGCCTAGGCGGCGCGCTTGTGAATACATTCCTGGCCACCAAGATTGCGTACGGCCTGCCGATCGATCCACAGACGAACCAAGCTGAATCGCTTGACGTGGATGACAGGATTTCAGACACTGGATTCAATGGTGAAAGCGTCGAGCAATGCAGCATTGCCCTGCGGACTCTTGTGAAGCTGCTTTCGCGGGTCTTGCAGTGCTTCCAGTGCCGGACGCAAAATCTCAGTCGCAATGAAAGTTTTCTTCGAAGGAGCTATCTGAGCTTTCACGACAACGTCAGCATATCATACGTACCCAGGCATGAGTTCGAGACCAGCTGGGAGATTGAGGCGCAGTGCTGGACCCTGGCACAGCTCGTGCATGTCTACGACCAGTGGAGGCTGATCCAGCGCTCTCGAAGTGTTTTGCAGGACGAGGAGTGGCTGTTAGAACTTGAATATGCGGATCGGCAAGTCTCCAGCATCCTTCTCGCCATCTTCCAGGTAACAGACCTAACAGTCTCCCTCGATGTTTCTCCAAGCGATTCCAGAACTCTGGCTTTGGAAGTTGATCCGGCTTTTGCTAATCGGGACAATTGGGTCCTGCCCAGCAACATGACTGGTACCTCGGATGCAGCCGTCACTTGCTTGAAGTCATTGCGAATCGTGTTCCTTCCGGAGGACACGTTCGCGCGTGACTATCCCAGGCGTCGAGATTTTGCTGTGGCTGAAGATTGTATGGTGCTCCATACGAGTGAGGCAACTGCCGGACAACTGGTGAGCCTACTAAACAGAGTTGGATCTCTTCATTGCATCCGTGGAACTGTCTTAGAGCGCGCTAAGTTCCGCCAAATGATCATCAACGACATCTGGGCACCGGAATCACCACTCAAGCTCGATGAAAGACTGCTTGCTCACAGAATCATTCAAGATGATCTCCATGTCTGGTCAAGCTCCTGGTGGGATAAGCACACTTTAGATGGCCACCCGGGATATCCAAAGTTTGTGCCTTTCGCTCGGCCTGATCCAGATATGAGGTCCTGGACCCCATTCGACGTGCTTGTCAAAGCGTTCAGAAGCAGAAACCCCAGATATGACGACACGTATTCTGAGGCTGAGTCTACGGTAGGCTCTACAGACGACCATAATTTCTGGCACGAGGAATATGACGGCGACAGCGAAGACGATAACAGGCTCAGAGATCGACCGAGGAACGTCCAAATAGAGCATGAAGCTCTTCACACGAGTAGTCCACAGGAACGACATATCGATGAACTAGAGTGGACGTTGCAAAGCACTTCAGATCTTCACCTGCGATGAACTCTTGCAACAGCAGCAACGAGTCTGGTCCCCACAAAGCCCGACTCGAAGGTTCCTCATGCACAAGACCAACATACTCTATTACAAAACCTTATAGAGGAGGACAGCTTAGCTACTAGAATAGGAGGTCTCGCCGGTCCACGGCACAAGGTGATTAATTGGCAAGTCATGCATTAGAGTCGTGCATGCATCGTCAGTGACGTGCATATTATATCATCTCGACAGAGTGCGTAATCTAACGTTCGCGAGTCATACGCGGACTTCACTTCGTCGTGGACACTTGGAAGGCAACTATTCAGGCTTCAATATCAGCTCTGAGTCTAAGTCGTTATCCAAGAGAGTGATTGCGGTTTAGTCTGTTCGTACTCGGTGACTGACTCCCAAAGGCTGGCAAATTGTACAGCATGCTGTCTAATAGGCAAGTCGGATAAAGTCAATCTTGGAATGTTTTCTACAAACACTCCTCTATTCATGCAAACTCGAAAACATCACACAATTGTATATCTACCGCGCCTCCATCCGCATTCAAGCAAGAACTGTCTCCAGAGAACCCCGAAAAGGTCCTTCTCTAACGTCACCTATCTTCGCATACATCTGCCGACCCTGATATATCTGCTCGACATTCTGCTCCGACATTCCAGTCCACTTCGCAGCATCCAGTTCATCATCAACCAAGGAAGCCCTAGCACTGATTTTCTCCTCCTTGGTCCACGACGTCCAATTGATCATCCAGTCGATCTTTCTATTGGCTTTCTTGATCTGCTTGAGCTCCTTCTGCACTTCATCGTCAGAGCTCTTCTTAGCGAAGGCTTTGACTTGCTCAAGCGACTTCTTAGCAGTAATGGCGCCTTTCACTTTCCGTTCCACTCGTGCTTGGGCTTTCAGCTGCCGTGCGTGTGATCGATTTGCTTGATATAAGATCTCAGACCGGACGGTTGTTGTCCCATCGTCTGGTTCGGTGGCGCTAAAGAAGCCTTTGAAAATCGATTGAATACCATGTTGGAAGCGATTGGGGACGAATATCGTTTCCCATGCTTTCGGTTCGACTCGAGGTCGAGGGTCTAGTTCGTTGAGACCATCTGGCCACCAGCATTCTCCGGATTTATGATCGGGAGGCACAGCAACGTTGTAGCTGTTTCGAGGGTATTCTGCGGAAATGGATGTATTGAACGCCACAGGTTGGCCTGTCACGGGATGATGGGATGGGAAAGGAACGAGCGGTCGCGTGTATTTCCGTATAGGAAGCCTTGGCCGGGCGGCCTCGTTCTCGATCTGTGTCATTGAGTATGCTTGTGGTTGCTTGGAGTTCATCCTCCAGTGATTTCCGCTCGAGCCTTTTGTAATGCTGATTGAGGTCGGAGTTGTTCTGTAAATACATCAACTCTACATGGTAGGCGCCGAGGCTTTATAGCCCAAGTGCAAGGGAATCTGTCACATAGTATTGAGACTCGAAGGACAATGCGTACATACCATGTGAGCGCATTTGCTGCTGCATTGAAGAGAGTTCTCGTGAATACTGTTATACACTCCCGATCATGATGGTATAGGCGAAGAGATTGTTTGCTTCAATGTTGCTAATCGCGTGCAATCTGAGATTTACGACTTCCGATGAGTTGATCGTTTGTCGTCCGGAGAAAATCACAGAGATAGCGGCTTGGAGCATCTTCAACGTAGCACTGACCAGGCCAGAGACTCTTCACCACAGCCGACATGATTCCTGCGATACGTTCCGCAAGAAGATTTCTGAAATTACTTTCAAGGCTGAGAGCCCAAAGTTCTCAGGTCAATCGCGATTTTTGTTTAGGTGTCCATCTCGGTGTCGAGCACGCCCAATATGGCCGATTCGAAGGCCATGCAGAGCAATGAGGTGTTCTCCAGCTTGCCGCGTCATGCTGCTGTCGTGTTCGAACTGCTGCACTTGAATGGTCCACAGATTTGCCTTCTCAACTCTTCTCATGTCCTCACCCGACAGATAGGTATTGCTGAGCAACAATTCCAGTCGAACATTCTGTGTGATGATCGTGTTTAGCGAAGGATCAAGGCAAAGTTCAGGAGCGAATTTGAAGGCACCGCCATGGCAGGAGCCTGCAGGGGTGTTTTCGGGTCCGTTTTTGTGAGGTCAGGATGAACGCCGTGCAAACCACTTTCTTCGCACTTTCAATCCTCGAGACATGCTCGACCTTTCAAGCCTCTAAACACAAAGATGTAGAGCAGTTATTTGTGGCCAGTCTGGCCAGGTAGGTGTTCGACCTGTTCCTCTCCTGCTTGACCGCGCCAGCCATGTCATTCGCTGGCTCAAAAAGAGAGTTCTCGGCGATTGGGCCGAGTCGGCTCTCAGACGAGCTGAAGATCCGACTTGCTTGTGGCACCAAGACTCACTGCGTCCTCACAAACACATACGGAAAAGCTGCGCTGCAAAGCTGTACCAGCAGTGAGGTGTATCGCTCAATTTGAAAGCCAGGAAGGGAGACAGATCAAGACGATTACGTGTATCGGAGTTGGTAGGAGACCTGGTCTCGATCTTTGTCAGCCGTTTCTCCCGAGGACAAGGACCAGCATCACCAACATTATTACCACCGATAGGGACCACTTGCCTGCGATTCAAGAAAGAGATCCGGGTCTTTCAGTGCGGGCAGTCGTACTCTCGTTTTGATCGCAACAAAAACGGCCCGGGCGCAGTTTCTGGAGCCCACCGCGCACTCAAGGCAGCGAGATGTCAGAGGCAATTCTGCTCCAGAATACTGTGAACAAGCCCGGAACGTCATGCCTGGGGTGCCGGCGAAGGAAGCTAAAATGTAGTCGAGAGCCTGAAGGCTGCTTGAACTGCACCAAAAGTGATTTGCCTTGCGTCTATCCCCAGCCAGAGCTAGGCGTAAAACGAAAGCGTGGGCCTTACAAGAAGGACAAGCCGCCTCGCCAGAGACATCTGGAAGATCTCGTCAAGTACCTTGAGCCCAAGAATAACGCACAAGATGGTTCGCGCAGCGGTGATTCAGCTAGTCCAGGCCAAGCCTCATCATCTGGGCATCCTGGTCACGGAGCAAGACCATCTTTTTCGAGCGATGCTCGACCGCCAAATCACACTGCCAATTCCGAAGACCTGGTTAAGGATGCGTTGATAGCTCTCACTAAATCCTCGGTCTCGGACCACGAAAGCAAGTTTGATGATGGACAATGGGCACCCAGCTATAACGGATCTGGCCCGCAAAGTGCTGTTGGCACACGACATCCTCCAGTACGCCGCATCTTTGAGTACTGGCATCTGTTTGTGACTAGGGTGGATCCCACGACGAAATTGATTCACTGCCCAACATTTGCCAAAAAGCTTTTCGCTGCCGTAGACAACTTCTCCAACGTGCCATCGGCCACAGAAGCAATGATGTTTGCTATGTATTATGCAGCGCTGAGCACCTGCACTGCACGTGAGGTACGACGAAGATTTGGCGAAGGGCAGGACGTCTTGATGCACCGCTATGGACGTAGCGTGGAGGCTGCACTTGGCGAGAACTACGACATTCCCCAGCTCGAGGCTCTGCAGGCTCTTGTCATGTACATCATCTGTATCAGACGAGCAGACAACGGGACTAACATCCGAGCATTGTTCTCGTTGGCGGTACGCTCTGCTCAGCTGATTGGACTCCACGAAGACCCAGAAGGCACATACCCTCCGTTCGAAGTGGAGATGCGACGACGTCTATGGTTTCACTTATGCGGACTGGAATCCCGGACGGCAGAAGAAGGCGGATCTAGGAATACAACAATCCTAAAAGATCGTAATGTCCAATTGCCTGCAAACCTCAACGACAATGATATGGATCCCCGCATGACTCACACACCGCAGAGCCGTATAGGTGTTGCCGAGATGACGTTCCCACTTCTCCGTTTTGAGATCCATCGCTTGGTCTTTGGCTTGTGGGGCATCAGAAAGGACAAAAATGGCAGCTGGGCAGGCCAGGAAAATTCCGGCCAGTATGGTGTCAAAGAGCACCAGGATGACTTCTATGAGAAAGCCAAGGCCAGGTTTGAGGCAATATACATGCAGTATATGCATACCTCGCGAGCATACGACTGGCTGTGTACACATTTCGTCGAGAGCATGCTGATCAAAGCACGGCTGATCATCGACTTTCCTTTTGGCACAACCCCAACGAAGGACATGCCAAAGAAAGATCGAATGACGCTGTTACAGGCATCAGTTGAGATCATTCAGAAAACACACGGCGTTGCCAATGATGACAGAATAGGCGAGTATAACTGGTACTTCCGAGGCTACGTGCAGTGGCACTCGCTCGCAATCGTTGTCGCGGAGCTGGGCTGGAGTACGAACCTCGACTTCGCAAACAACGCTTGGGCGGTGCTCGACCCCATATTGGCAGACTGGGACAGAATGTACAAGACAAAGAGAGAAGAGCCGGCCTGGCAGCACGTTCATACCCTGATCGAGCGAGCCCGCCACATTCGTCAACAACGGAGACAACAGCTGGCTGCTCAAAACCAGAGCAGTCACAAGAGAACCAGGACTGACATCTCGGTCCCAGCGCTTCAAGAGACGCCCCGTTTTGCTCCCACCGCCTCGCAGGTCCAACAGCCCATCCAGCCAGAGCAGCCGCCAGCAAGTCATGTTCAAGGTGGCGCGCCAGTGGCCGCATTGTACAATTACCCAGCACAGGAAACACCTACAGCATATTCCGCTGGCACACCGGCCAGTCATCATGGGTCATCGTTCTCAGGGCCTTGCACTGGCACAGGATCGGTGATGGACTTCAATCTCGACTTTGATCCGTTTGCAGGCATGGAGAACGTGGACTTTAACGCCTTCAATGAGGTGTTCAACGATGGCAGTTGGGAAATGCTGGACAATCTTGAAGATGTGAATATACAGCTTCATGACGAGACCACATGTGGTAATTGGTGGAATCCGACCAATCCAGTGCCTCAAGCAGGTGGCGGACTATACCAATATCAAGGCCCTCATGGTTGAAGGTCACCCTACAAAGAAGCCAAAGTCATCAGCTGTCTCGCACGTGGCAGCATCACTTAAGACATCAAACTGCTATCTTGATCATGCAAATGCCAGCGAGACAGTCATTCACGTTTGAATATGGCCAACGTTTGCAAGTGACAACCAGCAAACCGAGCCTGCGAATGACAAAAGAAGCAGGATCCGGTCACATCGTATACACTGAACGTAGTGCATACGTACAAAGAACAAACGCTTCTGCATACTCGAGGACTTCACAGGCCAAGAACCCCCAACATCAGCTATAACGACAATATTGCTACTAGTCTAAGCTTACCGAGTCGACCAGCTGCCGAATCTGCCTCGCTCTTAACCAATATGCCCTCCCGGAACACAGAGAAAGAAGCCTCGAGCCGTGGACACAGCAAGTGCGAGAAGCACAAACACCGCAACGCCCAAATCCTCGACGGCCATCTACACCAACCCAGTATGCATTCATCGGCTGCATCTTCATCAAAGCCTACCAGCTCTAGCTCCAAAATTTTCGAACCTACTCCTGGCGCCGGCAAATATCAAGCCAAAGCAGAGAAGCTAGTCTGGCAGATTGAGAAGAAGATGCGACTCTCATCTTCCTCTGGAGATGACTTAGTCGGGGACGAGCAAATTCTGGTTCACGACAAGAATACCACAAACCCAGAACCCCGTGAGAGGTATATGATGAGTGGTGCACTTCCGGCGGACGACAATCGATGCGAGTTGGGCAATATGTGTTTTCGAACAAGAATTGAAAAGAACAGCGGTCAACCGTACGATGGGGCGACTTCGATGGATGGTGTAAAGGGGACGCGAGATGTTCGAGGCTGGGACATGGGATGGCAGATTCCAAGCATCAAGCTTTCATGGGAGCGCGAGAGGAAGAGTTCATATTCCAGAGGGATGTGAAAGGCGTGATGAGAGATATTGGGGCATAAGACAGTCACGGAATCACATACGAACTTTGTGAATGTGGTGGGAGAAGTATGGAAGGCACTCTCAGCCATGTAGATGGATAGAAGCTTTAAATTAGAACTCTGCTCTCTGAGACTATGATATCTCTGTGGTATCCAACGATCGATCAAACGCTTCACAAACAATGCAAACAAGCAGACAAGATTTCAAATAACAATAATGCATGACATGACAGACAGCGTGTGAACGCTTTCGCCGCCGTCAAAGCCCAAGGAAACATGAGAATATATCTGTTTCCTCAAAAGATGCGCCGGTTCCAGCTCAATCACTCAGGTCGGGATTAGCGACAAATAAGCGTGGTCCGGACATAGTCATAGTTCGTTCGTCCACGCTACCTCTCCGCCTGAGGTCTTCAGCATTGTTCTTTTGCTGTTGTATCTGTTCTTCCACAGTCACTTTCCGACTGGGAAGACCACCGACTTGGCCAAATTGTTCCTCTTCACTGCTTCCGCTGCTGGGTTTGCCAAAGTAGTCTGCGTCCGCACCATCTTTATTCGGCATGGGCGTTTCCTCCTCAATCGGCTCGCCTAGACTGTCCACGGGGCTGACACCAGGAGGTGTATTGCCGTTGCTGTACGAGTTGTTGAGACCTGATGCGTGAAAGCTGTGTCCCCTCTTTCCGCTGCCTAGACTGCTTCTCCCACTGCCGGTTCTGACGTGATACCGGGCTCCGGTGTCCTCATCACTATTGTTTCCATCGTCGACCTCGGATGCACTGAGCCGCATAGGCACACCTGCGCCTGGTTTCAACATTGCGGTGTATGCACTCGCCTTTGGTGCGCCATGATGCCGTATCTTGCTCCTTACCCCGCCCACCACACCACCACTACTAGTGCTTGTGCGTACTGTTGCGGTATAACCATGTCCACCAGCCACTTCCGCCGCTGCCCGCATCTTTGCTTGCCGTTGTGCCGCGAGGATGCGTGGATCTTCGTGTTGAGCCCTGTCACACCATACTGTGGCTTTCTGTTTCCGCATCAAGGCAACATATGAGGTGGGCGAGAGGGAGGAATTGCTGCGAGACGAGGTGCTACGTCGTACGCCGTTAGTCATATTCGTTGGCGCTCGTTGCAAGTTGGAGTTTTGCGAGGACGTTGAAGAGCCGGTGGCATTCGATAAAGTCCGTCGTGTCTGGCCGGGTTGAGGGTATTGTGACTGTGAGGATATACTCTGTTGGCGAGAGTCGTTGTGGAAGGCTGGCATGGCAGTGGACGAGTTCGTCCTTGCCCGACTGTGGTTGTATTGGCTGTTTAGGCTGTTGCCATTGCTGTATTGTGCGGGCGGTGGCTTCGGTTGCGAGCTGAAGGACGGTTGCTGCTGCCCGGGGAGAGGCTTTCTCATGACTGAGGCCGACATGGTGACCGGAGTTAGGTTGATTGCTGCTTGCGGATGGGTGCGTGTTTCTGCGGGGTCCTTCGGCGTCTTCGTTTCAGCTTCTCACACGTAGCGGAAACTCAGCGTGCGAGGAACGAAGACACAGTCGTGACCCGGGTCGGTCGGTCGAGGGCAGACGCGTAGTATGTATGTGTGTATCCTCGCTGGCGCAAGGTCCAATATCCACCGCGCTGCGTCTGGCCGGGGGTGGTCAGATGGGGTCGCAAGCTAATATGCCTGCATGCGCTTGCTTGATGCACTGCACTCTGCACGCCGTCGTGCGAATGAGCGCCCTGCGTCTGGTGGGTTGGTCTGCGTGTGTATGGATCTGGCGGTGGATGTGAAATGCACTGCAGATAAGAGAGCGAGATCTGCGGCCTGTCCGAGACACGCAGCGGCTGCGAGATAGAGATTCACACACGATAGTTGCAAAGTGAATGGGCCTTGCGTGATTATCACCCACCAGTCGTCGTATCGCAGTGGTGCCCGTGAATCCAGTAGTTCCAGTAGTGCCAGTCTTCTAGTGCCGCCTGCACCCGACGCTGGCTGCAAAAGATAGGTAAAAAGTGCTCGGACAAAGGCAAAGGCTATAATAATGATGCGCTGACGGTGGGTTCTCTGTCGGCGCTGAGCTCGGTGCTTCTACGCATGCACACCCCGGCAGCACTCTTGCAGTCGTCTGTTGACTATACGGAGAACGAGTCTCTGCTTACAATTGGAGACGGCCGGCGACAATGATCAACACTGTCTCCCATCTACCGCCTTCCTGCTTTGTCGTTGACTCCGCAGCGGCCAAGCTGTGGCATGTACGGGCCAGCCTGGATGTTTGCTAGATATCTTGTTAGACTCAAACCCTAGACCGACCGAGCGCCTGCGGTTCTGCACAGCAACTGCGTAGCTTTATCGCTAAGCTACTATGCGCGTGGCATAAACGCCTCCCGCTGCAACTTTCGATGCTGCCGGTCTGGAGTGGCCAATCACCAAGGTCTAAACTCACCACGCTTTTGCCAATGGAGCACAATTCCAGGAAGTCTACCGTTGCGGTATGGAGCTCTGGTTGCTGGCCCACCAAGGTGCGTAGATTGCGTAGATTGTAGATTGCGGTAAATTGCGCAGATTGGTAAGATTTAGACGTGAGGGAGGGGTGATGATAATGACGAGATGTTGCGGATAAATGGTCTCAGAGGCAGATTGCTGAAGACGAAGAAGGTACAAGTATATTGTGATTGTAACCTCCTGCTAATGCAACGCGAGAAAGTCGCCAAGTGTGATTCCTGCCAATCGCCGTTCCAGCAGCCCTTCTACAAATACGAAGCATTGTCGTTGCGTTGCATCTTCAGCGTCACTGGCGGGCCGCTTGAAACGTGGTCGTCATTTGAACTCTATCCAAGATGCTTCACTATGAGATCGCGATCTCGATGAGTATCCCACATTTTCCTGCCGCAGCCAACATTTGAGCGGCTCCTCAACAGCATGTGAAATGCCCGGTCATGTCTCCGTCAAAACGACATCTCAATGCCCCTCTCGTGTCTCTCAGAGGTCTGCTCCTCTCGCCTTCGGCCCCAACCAGCTGCTCATGGGTACATCGAACCACTCCGCAAAGCACTGCATTAGCCTTCGCTAAATAGCTACAAGCTGTTCGCATATCCGAGCGTTCTAGTCGGCATTCGGCCCAGCCCAGAATGACTGCATGCAAGGTCGAACCTGCTTTGGGGCGAGAGAGCTCGAAGTAGGAGCACCCCTCCCGCCCAGCCTCCCGAATTCAGTCAGCCTCGATACGGACCGAGAACTGGCTGCATCGCACGTTGTGCGAAGACGAAAGCCGTCTGCACTATTCGTACTGCTAGTTCGTATATTGGATTAGAGAGTACGTGTAGTGATGATCTGACGCCATTCTTCCAGAAAAGCAACGAAGCTTTTTAGCAGCAATCTATTTTCAACCTCGGATCCGACAAGAACTTTCTTCCGTGCCACAACCAAAGCGCGACGGTAACACTGCGCTACGCCTTGTGTACGAGAAATGTGAGCCGGCGAGCCAAGCGTCTCACAGTCTCCTTTCTCAAGCATCGTCTTCACGAACAACATCCTTGACGTAGACCCGGCTACCAATTACCAAAATACATCCTTCCGTTTGCGTCGCCTGTCACGCCGCTTCCTCGGGCTCGACTTGGCAACACCACATACTCGCAGCCGTCTTGTACGACAAATACTTAGCGGACCTGCGTCATTCGATGCAGAATGATCTTTTCACGAATATTCTGGTTGCTGCTCTTCATGAGCTCCGACTCAGCCACGCGGTAAAAATTTCATTGTCATCACAGCGGATCACCGGTTCGTTTCAGTATTCGGCATGTCCGTCAGCGAGATGTGGCAAAGAGGAGACCTGCTCCACTTCGGATCACTGACATGTCCAACGTGATGGAAAATCTTGCCATGTCCCGAGACGCAGGCTGAAACCCGTGCATATGGCTGACCGCAGTCCCTGTACTGTGGAGGATTTACGTCGCACGAGACCCAAGCCATGGGACTTTGCATCACTTTCTGGAGCGACTTCAGAGATCATGGAAACGCCATGGAGGCCACTTCTGCTGCCAATATGAGGCTTGGACCAACTCCACATGCTCGGACTCCCATTCTTCGGGGACATTTGCTCATCAGACAATGTCTTTCTTCTAAGATCAGCCCAGATCCCATTGTGAAAGCTCGTGGCAGCCTGAATGGCGGTCAAACCATCATGCAAACGGGGTGCTGCCGTCTGCCGCGACCGCTTTGATTCTGGTGGAGATGAATATCTCCATCGTCAATCTTGGACTTCACAATTACTGAAAACGTTTGCAGAATAGACGCCATCATTGCTAACCTGTCCGGACTTCGCTAATGATACCAGACCTTTGAGATTGCCCTAGCAGTCTAACCTTGCGACTACTAGTCGCAGCCTCTGTGGTATTTCAAGATCCAGCACAAACAGACAGGTGGGTCTCGATGCAGTTTCCCGCGGGAGATCGCTCTTTTGACGAGGATGATCGCCAAACAAGGAACTCATGTCTCTAAAGTGTGATGCCACCTTGTCATGGGACATGTTCAATACAGCAGGCAAGTTGTTTATATTTCCGATGACTCTCGCGGCCCAGAATCCTTTCTTAAGTCGTGCCAAACGACTCCCTCTTACGCTGAGTCGTATACGGTGCGATGGCTACTCCGATCTGTGTTCTCCTTAATGTTCTGCCTCGTGAGTACAGAAACATGTCAAGTGCTATTCTCAGCTAATGAATGCGCAAGGTGAACTTCGTGATATGATCTACAAAGAAGTTCTCGCGGACGGAACAGTCGAGATAGACGTCAGACAGAACTACGAGACGAAAGGCAGCGTCGTCCACCGCGAAGGATACTCCGCCACAGCTACTACACCACCGTTGCTTCGAGCATGCCGCCAGATACGCGTGGAAGCCTCTAAGATGTACTACAGCCGCAACGTGTTCAAAATCCTCACCTCACCAGACACGATAACAATGCCTGCCAAGTGGCTGCGCTCAATCCGACCGAAATACCGACGCATACTCAAACAGGTCGACATTCACTTCACCGTCGATTTGCGAACGGCACTGCCAACTTCCTGGATACATGAAGGCGACACTCACACTATGCCGAGATGGGCGGTCGACAAGCAACGCCAGCAACTGATGCAACTTGTGGAAGATGTATGCACGATGCGATGTTTTAAGCGCGAAGTCGTTTCAATCCAATTAGCCGAGGTGTTGGCTTGTCGCGGGTGGTGCTATACTCTCGACGATCTGCAATCGTTTTTGGGAACATACGGCATTTCTGGACGGCTTACATCATGCGCCTATTGTGATTTTGGCTCTGGGTTTGAAGAAGAATTGCAGAAGGAGCGCAAGGACTCGTGAGATGCCGTATGGGAGGAGGCACGGACACGAAGAAAAGCATCGACCCTAATGCACATCAAGATACCGCTTGAGGTAGTTGACTACTCAGCCCGGACTACCTTCTAGCAGTTCATCATGCGGGCGAGGACATCAACTTGGAACACTGTACATGAGCTCTTGCGCTACACTGGATAGGAAAGAATAAAATGTCAATTAGACATTGAATGGCTCACACTATAAAAATTCTAATCTTGATATCATATCAATACAAATTTGACCACAACGTATCATAATCTTCCTTAATCAAGCCTTCAGAAATCCATCACCATCATACAAACTCTTCGGCGTCGCACCTACCAATTGCGAACTACGATCTTGCTTCCCCGTCGTCGGCGTACTCAATAATCTCGGATCAATAACCATATTATCCTTCGTCTCCTTCCTATGCGTATACGCCCCCTCATCAGCCGTCCCAGGCCTCTGCTCATTCCAAAACGCTTCCCCATCATCCCAAACACTACTCCCTCTCCCCGTCCTCGGCTCTACATTCTCCTTCCTCCACTCAGCATCAAACCCCTTCAAAGCCCCATCAATCTGCTCATCAAAAGCTCTCATATCAATCTCATCCATAGCACTCACACTCTTCCCCGGCGTAGTCTGAGTGGATGTAGCGTCGCTGAAATCGAAATCAAACAAACCGTCCTCGTTGTTGTTGTTGGTAGGAACCCAAGGGAGTAATGGACTAGCTTCACGACCTAAACGAACATAGGTTCGAGATTCTCGGGTTGGACGATTACAGTTGACTTCGGAATTCATTCTTCGTAGGGCAGCGGCGTTTTTGAGGACGGATTGGGCTGGGGCGGCGCGGGGACCCATGACTATGGGGCTAGTTGTTCGTGGTGTTGGGGGAGGGGGCGAGGAACTTTGTGGGATTGTAGAGAGACTTGGAGCTCGTGCGACGCGGCAGCGAGGGGTGATTTCTTCTTCTTCTTCCTGCTCTTCTTCTTCGGTAAGACTGACGTCGACGTAGCGTGGTAGATCCTGGTCTTCGTCGTATTGAGTCGTTGGGGCTAGAACTGGGACTGTGCCGAGCCCTTGGAGTAGAGGCGCGGTTTTGGATCTTGACATGATTGTGCTTGCGGTTTCGGAAGTGAGTTTTTGGAATTCTCGGCGTTCTTCTCTTCGAGGGTTTTTGGGTGGGATGGCGGGCATAAGCATGTCGGCTGGGATTGTTTTGGGGGAGCAGGGAGGGGAGTCTTGTTGAGCGTACGACGTTGGACGGCTTTGAGGGCTGCTTTCGTTCATCTGAGGTATGTCTCGATCTGCAAAAGGCAGAAAGAGGCTGCTTCTCACTTCGTCGTTGACAATGGTAGACGGCGGAGAGGCAGGATCGTATTCGCTACTTGCTGGAATTGTTGGCGCGAAGCTGATCATTGGCCAGGCTGGGTCATATTCTTGTGTCTGTGGGAAACGGACTGGAGGACTGGAAGGGATGTCGACAGGAGTCGAATCTTCGCTTGACATGGCTAGGGCAAATGGCGAGGAGCTATGTGTTTCGTCCGTTTCGTCTGAAGCCGGGCAGGCTGGTGCAAATTCAGGCATAGGTGCTGTGTCTATCGCTACGGGCGAAATAGTGGCTTGCGACTTTCGTGCTGGAGACGGAAATTTGGGAATAGAGAAAGATCGATCGGATTGGCGGGAAGCTGCTCGGCTGATGTTCATGGGCGATACGGTCAGAGTTGTCATATTAGAATCGGAATGTTGACTTGGAAGGCCTGGACCATCTTGGTACGCATTCCAGGTCGATAGCGTTGGCGAGCTGGGTGTAAGTGATGCGCGTAGTGTTTGAATTCGGAGCTTGTCGCTTGAGGTAGAAGCATTAGGAGGTCTGGCGCCCTGTGCGAGGTACATAGACGTCTCTCTGCGGCTGGGCTGGCGAACAATCTCGTCACTCTCGCGCTCTTCTTTGATCTTGTCCATGAGCCCGGCTGGACTGGTTGACCTGCTTCGCGCTGGTCCAAGAACCTCAGGCGTCAAGGTACTGATTCGTACGCAACTCTTCTGCCGCTTGTGACTTTTCCGTGCGTTGGGGCTGCCTTTGAGAGCACTCGGTTTGGGCAATACATTCGAAGATTGGGTATCCCAGTGGAATGGATTGCCGTTGCTGCTCCTGCCAGAGTTGATAGTCGACTGCGAAGCCTCTCTTGTTGGCGTATTCTTTCGATATACTGCATTGCCAGAGATATCGCGAAGTGCACTTGCTCGTCTACGCTCGGCTGGCGATCCATAGGCAGAAACGGAACTCTGCCTTCTAGCTCGCTTGGTAGGCGTTGTGATCTTTTGAATTCCACCAGAAATCAACGAGTTCGACGAAGAGACTCTACTCAAGCTTACTCGCTCTGCGGTGCCAAACTTTGGAATGGACAATCGATTAGGGCCACTTCCACAGGAGCTGATGCTACTAGATGAGGTTCGATGAGGGTGTTGTATCAGACAACTATCAGTACTCGAGCGTACAATCTTGCCACGAACAGATGATCGCGCTCGCGCATGTCTGCCCGCTTTCATGTTCGAAGTTGGCTTAGGTCCCGTCAGAGGCGGATCTTGCCACTGATGTTTGATCACAGTTCGAAGTGCACCATTGTCATCATCAACAACCTCTTCCACAGTGGGAGACGTGACCGGATCATCGGTGTTATGTCTCTCGAGAATCGGGCTCACGACCAGCACGGAACTCCCCGTTGAGCCATTGCTGGAGGAAGATGACATTCGCGAGATGCAGACTCCCTTGCGTGCTTCTTCCCAATCCGTCTCAAGAGGCGAGATCACTGGGAGTGGTGGTACGGGTCCTGAGGGAGGTCTGCTTGGAGGAGCCCCAAGACTGACTGATCGAAGATGTAATGGTGGGCCGCGACGCTTGCTTATGTTGGGCATGGGCTCCATGCTGCCGAAAATTGCATCGCCAGAAACATAGTCAGACAGCACTCCCGTCGACACAGATCTTGGTGCCCTCGCTGTATGGTCGTAACTCGCAATGGCTGCTCCGTACTGTCCCGGTGACCGAATAGCAAAAGATGGGATGACAGCTGGTTTGGGACTATCCGGAGCGATAAAGATGTCCTCATTGTCAGAAGTGTGCTCAAATCGTCCAGTATGATCATTTTGAGAACCAAGAGCATAGTTCACGGTCATTTCTGGGTCCGGTGTTGGCATAGATCCATGCTGTACCCTTGGGCTTTCGATAATAGCCGAAAGCTGTTTGAATGGCCTCAAAGGAATGCCACGTGATTTGACACGCTTCGGTATTGACGCCGTGGACCTCTTCCTCTTGCCAGGATTTGCGACCGCCTGCGGCTCATTGATCGTATCGTTAGAACCAAGAGCGTCCCAGCCGCCCTGAGTGGTTAACGGCCTGAAACGGCTTGTCGAGCAACCAGTAACTGGCCGAGGTGCCTCGCACATATCTTGTCGCAAGGCTCCCGGGATTTCGTTCGCTTCCTCGATCGCCGCGATTGCTCTTTGATGAGCCAGCCTTGTACGTACGATACGTACTGTGATGAACGCGCATGCCAAAAGTATGACTGCGCCTACGCTGGCGCCGATTGCTATAGCGGTGGTGTTTTGTGGTGCAGAACTAGCTGCCGCTGCGTTTGCATTGCGTGGCATTGCGCCATGCTGTTGTGCGAAATGCATTTCGGTTGGTGCCATGCTGCCGTTGGAGCACTGTTTTCTACGGCTGATAAGCGCAACGTCGCAAATCCAGAGTGCCAGTCAAGTCCCGTGTCAGAGTGTCGAATCCAAATATCCGTGTAGTCGTTGTCTTCCTAGGCCGTTATTACGTACACGGTTCCTCATACAATAGCCAGTAGCGGGCACAGCGGCCGTTTATCGTTTGTCGTCAAAAGCTCAAGCTGCTGAGGCAAGGTGCCCGCCGATCGTAGTTGCAAATTGAGCTTGGTCTGGTATGTTGTGACTCGGTTCGGGCTGGTATGCGGCCCGTTGCTACAACAGGTATGTTGGAATGTAAGTAAAATAGGCCTCACGTGGTAGACCACGCAAACGTTAGACAGTTGGCAGATGATTCAACGAGGACTGTGAGAATGAGTGTAGGTTTGAGAGACGGGAAGTTGAACGTTGGCAAGAACGAGGTGGTTCATCTCAAGTAGTTATTACAGAAACTGCTTCGCCCTGGGAACTCAGCCTGGTAGGGTCCTCGCGCCGCTGGCAGTAGACGCGTGGGAGTCGTGCTTGTCGCGACATCTCAATTTTACTCTTACTGTTGTCGCGTGCTTGTGTGGTGTCCGTTACGTCTGACGATGGCTCACGACGGTGAGAAGACGATGAAGAATTAGAGAAGAAATGAGAGATCACCGACCGTTCGCGAAGTCGTTCGGGTCTCTTATGTTGAACGACTGTTCGCAGCACCGAAAGCCACAAGATCAGCAGTTTGCAGGATGGATGGTGATGATACCTTGGTTATGTCGATGAGAGAGAGTGGAAGTCAGGGAGAGTTCCAGATTCACTTCGAGGTCAGCGCCGTACTTAGAGTTTCGGCCAAGCGTGCCGACGTCCCCGACGATTTATCATCACGCAATTGACATTGGACTCCACGCCTCCCGACATCGCGAGGCCCTGCAATAATAGCATTCAACACTTGGTAGCTCGGTCTGTTTGGTACCACCCAATAAACATCAGAAGCTGTCAAAACTACGCCAAACATGGTTCGCACAGCGTTACCCGCTCGGCTTAAGGAGTCTCCGGAGGATGCTTCTATGAAAGATGGAGTATTCAAAGAGGGTGAGACCCCCATGCAAAGCACATGAAGTTGAAGCTGATTTGTGCGCGGAATAGACAACACAGTTCCGCCCAAGCAGAATCGCATCCTCCCACTATTCAGTTTGAAGGGCAAGACGGCTATCGTCTCTGGTGCTGGAGCCGGCATTGGATATGCTGTAGCACAAGGCTTCGCTGAGGCGGGTGCTAATGTAGCCATCTGGTATCATGGCAACAAGGAAGCTATAAAGAAAGCAAGGGATATTGAGGAGGAGTTCGGTGTGAAGTGTGAGTGTAATGTCATGTTAGTAATCACCTCCACCTGCTGACCTTTGCACACAGGCAAGGCCTACCAAACGGATGTCACGGATTTTGAAGACACTAAACGAGTTATCAACGACATCGTCCATGAATTCGATGGCCGACTTGACATCTTCGTCGCTAATGCTGGAGTTCCTTGGACGCAAGGTCGTATGATCGATGGCCAGTTAGACCATTACCACAAAGTCGTTTCCACGGATCTAGACTCCGTCTTCTACTGTGCGAAAGCTGCGGGCGAGATCTGGAGACGTCAATATCAGACCGGTGTCAATAGCCGCGGCGAGTCTCTTCAAAATTACAGCTATGGTAGCTTTATTGCCACTGCTTCGATGAGCGGGCATGTTGCCAACATTCCCCAGCTGCAGGCAGCGTATAATGCCGCAAAGGCTGGCGTGATCCAGTTGTGCAAGTCGCTGTCGGTAGAATGGGTCAAGTTTGCTAGAGTGAATAGCATCAGTCCGGGATATATGGCGACGGAAATCTCTGACTTTATTCCGCCTGAGACGAAGAGAATTTGGCATGGAAAGATTCCAATGGGGAGAGAAGGCGAAGCTCATGAGCTCAAAGGTGCATATCTCTTCTTGGCTTCTGATGCGTCTTCGTACATGACGGGTGCAGACATGATCATCGATGGCGGTTATTGTGCTGTGTAGGTACCTGTGTACTTTAAAATTCCACAAGCAAAAGTCGTCCGTCTATTCACTGCACTGGCCCATCTTCGCCCTCGGCTGTGGCCCGCACAGTAGCATAGCGAGGTCTTCTTCCAAGGCCATGTGCGTCTCGCAAAGCTTGACGATAGCCAAGAACAATGCCGTACAGTTCCCACCAGGCTCTGGTGATTCGCAATGAGTCGGACCAAGCTTGGTGGGTCAGCGTATGGCCGTCTTAGTAAAGCTCTGATGGGTTCAAACGACAAGCATGGTATGCGCTTGTGACCGAGTTTCAAGGGTCTGCGTTTATGTCCAAAGCCTATTGCTGATGAGAACTCAGCCTGTGCGCTGCCATTTCGTGTCGTCTCCATCGGCGCCCTCTTCGGCATCGAGCTCAGCAGCCGTTCTTGATCGACCTGCGCCTTCTCCCAACGGCTGTGTAGTTGATCCTTCCTCATCTTCGCCCCCAATGACAGTCATCCCTGTGGGCATGCGGAAGTTGCCGTTCTCGTCCATGAAATCGGCCATGTTCTCACTTGTGATCCAGCCTGTGGCTCCTGGTGCTGTCTCATCGAACGCCTCTTCTCCATCTTCACCATCTTCCCCCATGGTCGGTGGGTCTGGGTTCAATTCTTGGCAGTGTGATATAGCTTTCCACACTGCTGTTGCTGTGTCATTGTGGCTCGTGGTTCCATTGGCACCGGATTTCGTCTCGGTTTCTGCAGTCGTGGTTGCGTGGTGTTCGATCCTGGTCGCGAAGATTCGCAATTGGACGTATTGAATGTCTTCATCGGCGGTATCGACGTCTGAGAGGTTGAGCTCTAAAAGAACATCGGCGCCGTCTTGGGCGGTAATGGTGATTGTTGGGTAGGAGATTTGCAGGCCTGAAGAGGCTGCTGGACTGTAGAGAAGAAGGTGTCTTGATGTAACCCAGACATCGACGCCTTCGATATTGAGGTTGCCATCTGATGGAACAGGTGCATTGCTGCCGACGAGCTGCTTCAAATCTGGCTGTGCTTCATATTGCTCAACTGGCACTTTGACCGTTGCACCTGGCGCGTGGAGATGCAGCACAGGCTTGCCGCCGAAGAAGCTTCCTGGCGTCTGCTCCTGATGCTCGTTGAGAGCAACGAAGTCGTCCAATCCGGGCGCTGCCGTAATGTGTTCGAGAGCCATTTCCTTCTTCGTCTGGGACTTGTTTATTGTCTGTTATTGTTTCCGTCACAGAATTGTTTCGGCGCCCATCAAACTTGCTTTGATCTGCAACAGGGATCCTCGGATAGTCCCGTTAGATCAGCCCTACGAACTCTTCGCAATCCAGGAGTCGCCGACTTGCTCCTTCGGCGTTCTCATCAACAATAACATCTACATCAGCCATGACATGCTCCAGAGCTGTCCTTCATACTCTCACCAGATCTAATTGGCAATGAAAGCCCAGCAAATTCGGGGTTGTCTCATCCGTTGTTGTGGGAATGATTGTAACAAAGTCTCAACACGGACAGGAAGCCACGACCAAGAAAGACGATAACTCTCTCAGAATGTCTGCTATCGGCACACAACCTACGAGGATCGGACCTTCTCCCGTGCCTCGTCAGTGCCGAGCAAGCATGCTCCCAAAGGCTACTCACGCGAACAGGCGCCGATCGTGAGCTTATCCACGTCCTTAAGACGAATCGGGCGGATTGCTTGATGCACGCGCGAGGGTTTGCATCAGGCTGCGTTTCACAATCTACCGCAGCTGGAACACAGGCCCACGTAGGGAGTCAAGAGACGTCGAAATCATCTCTTCACAAGGATGATCGAAAGTCTTGATGCTGTGCGAAGCAGGACACGACTCCTGACAACTTGTTACGAGGACATGATGAACGCGTAACGTGCTCAACATGTGCGCTGAAGAAATCTCAAGACTGAATGGAACGTTCCCTCAAGACTGGTCAAGCATGCCAAAAAGAGTATTGCAATCCATTTCTGAAGAAAGCATTCGTGGCAAAGAAGCTTGAATCAAAGTTTGACTAACAGTTTTGCCTCCAACTTCCTGATCCGTCACAGTACCTGGAGCCGATATACATGGATTGCGACCCGACCGACTTCTCAGCACCCGGCGTGCTGGTACTGACGACTACGCCACTGTGCTTGATATAGCATCAACTCTGTTTCGAACGCTTGCTGCTACCTGATCTCGCAGTACCAGGCGTGCGTCAGTCTACTGAGAAATGACTCAAATCTGCCTTCAGTGCTCACAGCCATCATGGCATACACTCATCTTGGTTGCGTTCTGCTGTTTGGGTTGCAGGTTCATCTCCTTTCATTTCAACTAAATTGAAAATTTCTTGGCCATATAAGTTGTAATGGACGACGAGGAGGATGAAGAAGCCATGGACTTCGCGATGCCTCCCCGACGACGAGGCTTCACTCTGTCAGGCTGGCGGCAGACTGTGACAGAATCTCTATGGTGCGAGAGCGATCGGGACTCGCTCATGAAACTGGAATACAACAGCGCTTCTACCTCAACGTGAGTTATTCACCAAAAGTCGTAATGAAGGCCGGGCATGCGCTGACTGATCGTCGTAGAGACGATCTGGTCTTGAAACCAATCAAGGCTGACCACTTACAAGAGTCGCGACACCTCTCGACGACGAGAAGAGTAATCGAAGGTGCGTTAGTGTCAGATCTCGACGAACTCTCAAGTCGTGCTCTACTGATTGTCCTTCCTGTGACTGAGAAGACACTGACTGGCCGCTTGCAGTAATATGGTTCAAGTTTGATTTATTCCCATTCAACAGCTTCTACTGGCGAGTCTCCTTGGCTTCGGTCATGGGGAGCATCATCTGGATCTTGAGCTCGCTTTTCAGTTTCCTCCCATTTGAATACCCAAGTACAAGATTTCCCGGCGAAACAGAGTATTGGGTCGGCATACTGTCGTGTACCGGCACCATCTGCTTCTTCTTTTCGAGTTTGACGACCATCCTTCATACTCTTAACGAAAGCAGGGCACGCTACGAGGGATGGAAGGCGCAGCAAATACGGAATGAATACCGCGCAGATCGCAACCTGCACAAGAAGAACTATCGAGTCGGAGACTGGGGCTGGCGTCCACGCTGGAATGATATTAAGGAGCATTGGGCAGACGATCTTGGATTCCGATCTTGCTGCATCCAAATGGTCTGCTCAATACTGTTCCTCGAGGGAGGGATATGTGCCGTCCCGGCCATCTACAAAAGAGTATCTCAGCAACACGAATTGCTCAACACGATTTACTGGGCTCCGAAAGTCTTGGCTTGCTTGGGCTTCATCTGGATGGGTATCCTCGGCCTCATTCAATCCCACAGAAGTGAGCGCAGAACACCGTTCTGGCGAAAGCTGAGCTGGCATGCCGGGATATTCTCGACTCTTGGTGGCATTGGCTTCCTCATAATGTCTTTGCTTGGATTCTGGACGCTGCAATGGACGCAAAGACACTGCCGCATCGCCGCATTATGGGGGTCTTGCGCTTTCCTGGTCTCGGGCATATTGGTCATCTGGGAGCAGAGTTTTAAAAGACCACATTTGTGACCCTTCTACGGCTGCTTCCAATTACGACTAACGGACGATGACACAAAAGTTTGACATTCTTGACATAGCGTTCTAGCATGGCGTTCTCGGGACATTAAAAGCAATAACTATACTACACTCGATACAGATAGAACTAGACACCGCTAATGCTTGCATAGGATAATGATAAAGATACAGCAGCTTGACTTTGCTCGACATGACACGACCTAATGTCTTCCATTCCGAGACGCATGGCCAAGACATGCATCACTATTGCGTTCTATAAGACTAGACGTTGACCGTACACATCAACTATTTTGCAGCATTTGAGCCAGCTCTCGTCTATACCATCCTACTGTTCACAAAATACACCGAAAACCACGCACTGTATACAAGATGCTCCTTCGCATAATCCTGGAGGACGACCAATCTTTCAACTGAGTCTGCATCGACCTTTGTCAGACTCAATGGAGACAAAGGGCAAGTCGGCCTCCAAGCTTTCACGATGCCCGTCCTCCGATGCCAAAGTACAAGGCGACTGTAATGGTAACTCCACCACGTTCACTTGATAACACAAAGAGCGAGTGAATGGCTCGGGAACTCCTACGATGGCAATCCCTTTGTGCTGTGTCGCAATGCGGTTGTTTGGGGACCAACACTACCTTCACCAGCTATGGATTCACCGATAATGGCTTCATGGTCTTCAGCACTTTATAAATTCCTGATTCGAACCACGACTTGGACGCTACTTACGAGGTTGTGCTTTCCACTGATCGCAGATCCTACCGTCAGAAGACTACGCTCACAGACGCTCAAGTATCACAACACAAACGCAAAGCTAGACCACCGAAATGGATTCCCTCGACGATTTCCTCGAGCAAGATCTCGAGATCATGAGTACGATGATGAGGAACGCCGGTGTGACAGACGAAGCATCCGAGTCCGAAAAGAAGCCAGACCAAACCCGACCTCAATCGTCCAAGAACATGAGGCGTAACCCACCATATTGCCGAGCCACTCAGGCATGGCCCAAGTTCCACCTCCTCGCTCTTGGCGAGCCTGTTGCTCTCGACACAGAGTACCAGAACTACTGGGATCCTGTCAAGAAGAAATGGTGTGAGCGTCAAGGTCGTCCCGCTCTAGTAAACACGCGCTTCGAGACTGTTCTCGATCTGTACGCAGTCTACAACAAGGAGCCTGGTGTTGAGAAGCGCTGCCCACCGCCTCGATTCGGCGTCACGCCTGCCGACTTGTTGTACGAAAACGGCGCTGTTTCGGCTGAGAAGGTCGAGCGATGGATTGAGCAGATCGTGGCCAATCGACCGGTCATCCTGCACGGCGGGAAAGGCGATAAGAACGCCTTCTACCTTCGTCCTAACGTCCTACACAACCATCCGAACGTCATCGACACGCAGGAGCTCTACAGCAACCTTCAAGGTGACGGTACTCCGAGTCTGGAACTGTGCGCTGCCAAAGTTCTTGGCAGGGTCATTCAGAAGGATGGAATCCACAGCCCTGTTGAAGACGCAGTGGCTACGATGCAGCTCTACCTGCAGAAATTTCCCTTCGACCGTGATGCGGCTCTGGCCAGACAGGCTGCTGCGACCCAGCAATCGGCTCACACTACCTCCAATAAAGGCAATGGCGGGCGTGGTGGTCGTGGCGGCTCGCGAGGCGGACGAGGGGGTCGAGGACGTGGCCGTGGTCGCGGTAATTGATCGGATTGAACCATCATAACTTCGAAGATGACTGAGACCAATGGCACGCGTTGGCAGTCGAGCAGCGATAACGCGCCTTCGAAGTAAACACTCCTCGCTCATCGCAACGACACTTTTTCTTTATGGCACGAAACCCGGCATTACCATCACGCACGACTCACATATCTACCTACCCCGGCAATTGAACACTGGCATTATTTGGAAGCACATTTCATGTTTTTTGGGGGAATTCTGGCATCACCATCACACACCATGCACGACCCGCACATCTCCCTTGAAGGTTGGACATCAACATTGTTTGGACACGATGCAAGATTTCTTTGGTTTGCTTGACATGGGAGGCTGTATTAGTAAGTACGAATGAAACGTTTTTAAACCCCTTGACTTTGATCCCTGCTTTCCTTTCTTTGTTCTTCATTTCAAGTCTTTTCTGTAAGCTTGCTAGTAGTGTCGCTGAGCTGATGGTCTCATCTTTTCTGAGACAAGCAAACAAATGTTCAGATACAGTGGCTGCTCGGATATATACAGGCTCGCTGTATCCAGATTTGACATTGGAGAGCTATCAACTCTATACCAATTTTCGAGCACCTTTATATACCACAATTTGCCCGCTTTCCTATAATGAAACGATCTTTGATTCCCGCAAATCACGAACATTGGCAGTGACGCACCATTGTCAAAGACCAGTCTCTCGGCGGAAGCAAAGCAGAGACGCCACTTCTTCACGGACTAGTCCAAAACCCAATATGAACACGGCGAACCAGGACCCGAGCGTACTATACTGGCCGAGCGTGTCAAGATTGCGATTCTTCGGACCAAGAATGCAGCAGGTATCGCCAAGTCGATCAACGAATGGATTCATGGTTGCTGGCTTCCCATCCACCGACCCATTCGAGCTATACGATCTGGATAGCGAGTTGGCTATCTGTGCAGCCTGAAACAAACTTTAGAGCGCATATCGCCTTCTATCTAACGAAGCCGTTGGAGAGCAAGGACAACGAGGTAATCGACACGCAGGTGGAGTACTCAGCCCACAAAGGATACAATTTGCCAGCGAAGAGCGAGTGAACCGCCTAGGACCTGTCACGATGGTCAATGCTTTGCAACATATGACAAGGCATTCACTCCGGGAACAAATTCATTAACCTATGCCGGCTTCACTGACAATGCCTTTATGGTTGCCCAGGCAGAAGCACTTGTTCACTTCGAACTCCTTATAAATATCTCAACTTGGACTCCCAGCCTTTCTTCTTCCTCTGTCTAGACAGCAAGACTGCAGTGTACTACTTTCGAGCACCCACAAGCTTGTAACCTCGAGCAGTACGAATCTATCCTTCAACAGTTGGCAAACAACAAGACCATCGCTATTCAGACAACCACCGCACCTCTATCGACTTCAGCAAGTATGGCAACCACCACCACTGCGACAAACTCGACTCCAGCGAACATGGCGACACCTTCTGTGTTCGTCAAGTTCGTGCCAGCGACGGGCGTCGTTGATCCTAACAACGACCCGTCAAACCCAACACAACTGCGACAGCCAAACGCCCCAGCTCAAGGCAAAGGTGTCGCGACTCAGGTCACGCCTCGATTTGATCTACTACTGCCAGGAGAGCCTATCGCTTTCGATCTCGAGCTACAAGAGTACTCGACCGACGGTGGGCAATCGTGGAAGCATCGACTCGGTTGGATCGGCGGCGTGAACTCCCGCGAAGAAGTCTTCCTTGACACACATGTCAAGTATGCTTACGATGCCAACATTAAGGTCCAGCTTCCTCCAAAGCGTCTCGGCTTCGGTGTTACCTGGGAACGCCTCAAGCGTGAGAACGGTGCTCAACCAGCGCACATTGTTGAAGGCTGGTGTGTTGAGCTCTTCAAGAACCGGACCGTTGTTGTCCACGCCGGTTACCACGACACAACCTCATTCCGCCTGACGGATCCCTTCGCCAATAACACCAACATCGTCGATACCCAGGTCCTGTGGCACGGACGTTCTGGTGAGAGGCAGAAGAGACTCAAGGATATCACGTGGAACCTCTTCAAGATCGCGATCCAGGAGGAGATCCATACTCCTGTGGAGGATGCCACGGCAACCATGAAGATCTATCTCGACTTCCACCCGTACGATCGAGCTGCAGAAGCTCTCAAATGGGTCCCGGAATATCGACAGATCCAGGCGAGCACTCCGAACACTGGAGGATCTCGTGGAGGCCGCGGTGGACGTGGTCGAGGTGGACATGGCGGCCGTGGCGGTCGAGGTGGTCGTGGCCGTGGTCACGGCAACTAATGGCTCCACATCATACATGCATCAACGATGACTGAGACCAATGGCGCGCGTTGGCAGTCGGCAATTGACGAGGCATACAGGATAGGAGTTTGGCGTTATTGATTTTCTGGGCTGGGACTGTAAAGGCATTGACTACGAGTCGATGTAAGACGTTCTCACATTGACAGGACAGGACTGGACTGGACTGCACGGATTCTTCCTTTGGGAGTGAACAGCATTGCATTTGGATTTAGCATAGCAACGCAATTGATTTTGGGACCGCATACTTTTCTACCACTCTTTCCTTTCGTGATCAAGTTGACAATCGATTCGTTTACATATTCTTTACATCCACATTCTGCTTCAACATCTGCGATTCTCAGAATGAAACCACAGCATATCGTGGGTGCGTGAATGTATACTTTGTTTCAACATCGAACGGTTCCGAAGCCTCAAATTTATCATCAGTGATTTCTTTTGATACTACGAAAGCTCATCAATCGATAATTCTGTATGAAGCTTCGTCAGACGCAAATTCTATAAACACAAACACTGAAGTTTCTACATCGATAGTAATCTGATCTTGAAGAGAAAGGGAAAAGGTAAACAAGTTGGGGAAAAATTCAATTGCCATGCTGTGCGCTATGCTAAAACCAAATAACGCCGTCAATCGTATGATAATCCATGCAATAAAATGATTTATGCCGCCACGCTATCGATAATGCAGGGGAAAAATGCTGTGATGCCTATGCACAGGGTGAAGATGCCGTCCATGAGGGAATGTGCTATTTGTGGTTTGCTGCCACGCTGGCCCACGTCTTTGCTGGTGGCTCAGGTGCGGGCTCAGCTGCTTTGGTCGTCTGAACTGTGGCTGGGGCAGATGCTAGTGATCGACCATGGTACGAATATCTGTGTAGATACAGCTCCATCGTTGACTCCGCATCCTCCACTGAGCTATGACCGTTCTCTTGAATGGACTTGTGCAGGATGACTTCTGCGGTAGCCTTCAGACCTGGGGTTGCACGATTGTACACCTCATAGGCATACACGTCCTGGGTGTCCACGACTGTGGTCTCTTCATTCATCAAGATGTCCTTGTGAATGTAGAATGCCGTAATGTCATGGGAGCCGCCATGGACGATGACAGTGCGTCCCGTGAGTATTTCCTTCAGCCAGCCCTCAACTCTTTCGGCTGGCTGAGCTCCGTTGACAGACTTCAAGTCTTCCCAGGTAACACCAAATCCTCGCCATGCGCCTGGCAGCTTCTTCTTGACACCGGCCTCGTTTCGATAGAAGACGTATGTGTCAAGGATGACTTGGCCGAGAGTGTTGACTACAGAGACACGACCGAGACGGAAGTGCCATTTGCCGTTGGCTTCCTCGGCGTGAGGCCAGATGCGAGAGTCCAGGAAATACTCTTGGAACTCGATGTCCAAAGCGAGTGGCTCACCGGGCAGTACCAGGTGCCATAATGGCGTTCTCTGAATCGCGTTACAGTATGGCGGGTTTCTCTTTGCATTTGTTCTGGGCACTGGAGTCACTTGACCCAATACAGATACTGCTGCCAGAGCAGTAGCCTGATTTACAGGTCGAGACGGGATTGGTCGAACTTCTACTGTGCCGTCAGCTTTGAGAATGTACAGCATTGGTTTTGGGGCCATCGTCGAGTCTTCGCCCTGCGAGTGCGCATCAGATCGCTCTTGGGAAATTCCAGAGTCAGTGTTTGATGTTGGTGATCGAGTCATGTCTGTTGATATTGGCGACTGTAGCTCGAAGTAGTTGATGTTTCTGACGAGAAAGTTGAGGTGTAACGTGTACTCGATTTATATGCCAGCTCTGTCCGGCGCTCGAAGCACACAAAGCATTCACGACATCTTGGCTCGCCTTGATAAAGCCATTCACGTGAGACTTGAATCCCATTGTTTGGCTGACTGTGGCATTGCAGGCCCTCTGCAATGCCTTTGTATCGATCGACAAAGCGGTAAAGAGATAGACAACAACGATTTTAGTGATGTCGGCGCCTCACAGAAGTCTCTCTTATGACGATCCGAAACATCGTCTGTGTATACATTGCAATGAACGCGTTCTATGAATAACGTTAGTTGACTATTCATGATAGTTTGGAGTGACTGAATTTGTTACCATATATAGAGGTGGCTCACATGAGGTGATCAGTGAATCTTTGTCCACTTATCCGCAGAGCTCCGGTTCCGGGCATGAGGTTAGTTGATGTGGACGACACATGGCAGTTGTCTCCTCAGCCTTCAGGGCTGACATTAGACGAAGACTTCCGAGCCATCTCCATCCACTGCTCATAAGCTTCTTTGTTGTCTTTAAGAAGCACTAAAGCTGGAAAATTGTCCAACCGAATCTCATCTTTAGAAAGAGCTTTAGCACTCCGAGAGACTTCATCTCTCCGCCCTTTCTGTTTGCTTATGTGCTGATCATCTGCGTTCGATGGAGCAGTGCGGGTTCTTGAGCTGGTGGCTGTAGTCTCAGATGCTTCAGAGGTAGCACCAGCCCTGGTCTTAGTCTTGGGTTGCTGCAGGCTTGTCTCGCCATGAGACTTATCCTGCGGGTTTCGCTTGTGAAGCCGCCTTCTCGGAGGGTGGCTTGTAGAAGAGTCCGATACTGCCGAATCCCAATGGACTCGCGGATGGGGGAACTCAGTGTCTGGAGAGACGGCTTCCTTCAGCTTTCCCTTTCCTTTAGAGCTCGTTGTTGAAGTTTGCACTCCTTCCAAGGAAGTTGAGGAAGACTGATATTGAATTTGCTCGCGCGTTGGCTGAGACATTTCGGTTCCATTAGGTTTCGCCGTGATTCCGAACGCTGCGAACTCGTCACCAAGGTCCGAGACGCTGCTGGAAGACACTTTGCCTTCATGTGCGAATGTTCTCCTCGAGGGCGAAGGTCTTGCTTGGCTGTCTTGTCCACTCATCGCTGTTCAGAAGCTGTCCGCGTGAATCTTCTGAGCATGCAAGCCAGTACTCCCGATGACGTTCATGGGGCCTTTGTGTGAGTTTATATACACGAGGATCCTCGTGGTATGATGAAGGCTGAGTGCCAATCTATATAAAGGCAGCGCCTCCAGTCACTGTGAAGTGGTGTCACCTTGTCTTGATGAGTGGCAGACAATCCACTCACACAGCATCGGAAGCAAAGCGATGTGAAAATTTGTGAATCCATTGCTGGCTCACAGTCCCCTCTCATGAGATCAACAGCTTTCGGGGTCCTGAAGGGACGGCGACTCGGTGTCTGGAGAGCTGCGGCTCAGGAGTATAAGGCTCATCCCGAAGATTTTAGTACCTGCATGGCTCGAGCATCTTAGAAGCGAGCATGCTTCACATGCCAAATGAAACAGGGGAGTTATCAGATCTCAGTCTAGATCCAGGAGTAACTGCCAGGTCCGTCAGGTCCGTCAGGTCTGTGTGCGTCGTCATTCAGCTCGCTTAACGATCACGTGATGCAACACCAATTCCCAATCTATATATTATTCAGCTGCATTGTCTATGTGTCACTGGGTATAATAGCAGCTTGCCCAAGAATGTACAAACCAGTGTAATCGTGAATCCAACCAACGCCATGCTGTCGTAATGTGCGTCACCAAATGGGACGCAAAAGCTCGAATCGCTTCGGGCCGCAAGTAGGAGGACTGTGCATTGACTGACTCGTCAAGACTTGCGCAGCCAAGTGACCAACCAACCGAGCAACCGGTAGACAACAATGATAGCAATCATGATGCCTGCCCACTTGCCCTCTCTGCCCAATGCATACCCGTATTCTTCCAAGACGGCGGGACCGGCAATCATGCATTGGTCTTGTAGCGAGCTCGGGTACATGCATTGGCACTGATCACCAACACTTGCGCATTTGAAGTTCTTGTCCTTGAACTCATTGACCATCATGCCTTGAAAAACGTATGCTTGATAGTCGATGTAGTGGAAGACATACTTCCAGAATACGTTGAGGACTGGCATCGACACGAGGAAGCCTCCGACGCTCATCCAGAGACTGAAGCAATGTTAGCATAGCGACATTAGTGGTGTTTGATGCGAACTTACCCATTTGCGAATGCGATCAATGCCAATGCCACCACGAAGTTAGGGAACAGAGACGACATGAAGACCACGAGCGACTCTGCAGCCAAAAGATCCAGGAAAAGCCACATAACCCAGGTGAAGAAAGCGCCGCCATCCGGTCTTAGGTTGATTAGCCAGTATGCTACGATCGAGAAGAGCATCGA
Source organism: Pseudocercospora macadamiae (assembly GCA_012978405.1). NCBI lineage: Eukaryota > Fungi > Ascomycota > Dothideomycetes > Mycosphaerellales > Mycosphaerellaceae > Pseudocercospora > Pseudocercospora macadamiae. The sequence continues at coordinate 144,952 of WRNY01000055.1, forward strand.
GATCAAGAACAGGTATGGCAATCCGATAATGAAGTTGGAAAGCAGGAATGCGGCTGGACCGTAGAGACCATTGGCACGCTCCTTGACGAAGGACGCTCGATCTTCGAGGAATGCCGGTACGTAGGCGACGGCCATGAAAGACATGAAGGCTGAGCCGAAGAACTAGAACGAAGGTCAGAAGGTGATTACCAACAAGCAAATTCGCGCACTTACGATCGCATTCACAATTGGCTGTATGTGCTTTTGGTCGTTACTGAGACGAAGCCAGACAGTTCCCATCATGATCGCCAAGCCCAAGTACATGATGACGCGAATCCAGTACGCCACAATGTCCCGAAAGCTCTTGATGAATGCTCTATGAAGCAGGACCACGACTTGAGCAAGGAAGGATGGCTTCTCTCCAGGACCGCTTATCTGCAAGCGTCGGCTGGAGGTGAGGCCTTTGAGCTCTTCGCGGATTTGCTGTGCCCGAGGCGAATTCGACCATCCTTGGAACACCGTGTCAAGAGGCGTTGATGCAGAATCGGCGGTGAAATCGGCATTGACAAGATCGAGCACATGCTCTGCAGGGTTCATGTTTCCTGGAATCGGCAGACCAATTTCGGTAAAGAAGTTTGACATCTCCGGGACAGGACCAGTGTAGCATGTCTTGCCTTGCGATAACAATGTGACTTTGGAGAAGAGGTCGAAGGTCTTAGTTGAAGGCTGATGTATGCTGGCGATAACGATCAACTATTTGCGCGTTAGTATTTGAACATGCCAAGAAGTGTTAGATGCTTACCCGATTCTGCCGAGCAATGTTGCGGATAAAGGACATCACCTCGAAGCTCGCGGTTGAGTCTAAACCGCTGGTAGGCTCGTCTAGGTACAAGACTCTCGGACCGGTGATCAATTGTGTCGCTACGCTGACGCGCCGCTTCTGACCGCCAGAGATGCCCTTTTGCAGAGGAGTGCCGATCAGAGTGTTTCGCTGCCCGCTAAGGCCGAATGAATCGATTAATCGAGTGACGCGATCTCGTGCTTCCGCTTTGGTTACAGATCTGTGCCATCATCAGCAGTGTCAGGTTACAGGGTCGGACAGGATGCCTTACCCAGGAAGAGAGAGTCTAGCAGCAAACTTCAAAGTCTCCTCGACGGTCAGTGATCCGATAAGCGTATCTTCTTGCTCCACGAAAGATGCGATCGCCCGATGCGTGGCAAGTGAGCACTCATCGCCGTTGATGAGAACTTTGCCGGTGACTGCCGCCGTCTGGCGCTGTGCAAGGGTGTTCAGCAGCGTGGTCTTGCCAGATCCAGACGGACCCATCAGCGCGACCATCTCGCCGGGTTTGACGATTCCAGAGGAGTTGTCCAGAATGCTGCGGTTTTGGCCGGTCGAGCGATCCTTCACCGTCACCGTCAAGTCTTGCCATGCTAAGCTCTCCACGTCCTCGTTGGTGAAGAGGGAGCCTGCGTCGGTCTGTTTCTCTAGGTCTTCCAGTTGCATCTCGCCACCTGATGAGCGAGTGTCAGTGTCGGGCATGATGAGCATCTCAATATCTGATCTGTAGGACTCGCGAGGTTGTTGTGACATGTGGAACTGAACTGAGGGGTGCGAGAGTGATGTGTACACTCCCAGATATCAATTGCTTTGCCACGTTCTCTCAATCATGTGGTCAGGGCAGGTTTTTGTTTGTCTAGCTACCAGTGCCGCGGGCGGGCAAACAGAGCTCGGCGAGGTTGACGAACGATTTCAGGGACACGTCCGGCGAGAGTGCAGTCGTGCGCGGGTGTGTGCATCCTGGACGTTTGACAGAGCACTCGCCCTGGTTGATCACCGGGTAGCACATGCTTGATGCCGCTAATCAGCGGTGATTTGTTGTGTTCCGCGCTGCCGTTTCGTAGTATGGCCCTAGACAAGGTCCCCGATAGACAGTCGGCGAGCGTCCGACGCCGATGAACCATTGAACAGCCAAGCAGGCGTCAAATCCTCCGCGTGGGAGCGGCAACAAGTGACAGATCAGAAAACTTCAGAAATCAACAGCAGACGACCGGTGTCGTGGAACGATGGCGTCCTGCATATTACCTCTGCTGTGGAACACAACCCTGGTCGGCGAGGTCGTTCCCTGGTCGTTCTGGCGGAGATGCCTGTCGTGCCTGCGTCTGCATAGACACCAGGGTCGCCGACGTGGAGATTTAGGTGGACGATCTCACGCCGAAAGCCTGGCTTGCACAGTGTGGTTCGTAGGACCGCACGAGAGCATAGGGCGGAGGTGCTCGGCGGCAAGACGCATGAAAGTTGGTCGCAGACACGCGTGGAAAAGACTACAGAAGACGACACGAATTGGGTGTTGGCAGGGCAGAGTTTGGGAGAGCGTCATCATCGCTGTCAGCCGCCAAGAAACGGCGACCTCAGCTGTTTCCCTGGTTGCCAGCTGCAAGTATCCTTTCGACACCCTTCAGCTAACTACCCATTTTCCATATCGGGACTTGTCACGCCTCTTAACGAGGTGGGTGAGCTTTCTTCCGATGTTGTCTCTCCTCTTGCTTAACTTGCCCGACATTGAGCATGTGCTGACCGCAGCCGTGCCCGCCACTTACAATCTACTCTCGCTTACCTTATTATTAGCTTGACAACCGCAGCTCGTCCTCTGACTATCGCAATCATCACAGGTCTATGGTCGGGCTTGCCCAAAGACTCAGAGTACGGCCGACATCCTGCAGGAAATGGCGAGTATGCTTATTGAACCTCGCGAGAAGGCAGCTCGCTCGGACAACGCGCGCAACGACTACCCGACCATGAATGTCAACTGAGCATTCAAATTGGCGGTGAGGATCCCGAGAACAACGACTATCAGCAGGCACACAGCCGACCTTCGTATTTGATGTGATGCTGACTACCACAATCGAGCTGATGGCTGCACGCAATATAGTGTTGGTCTGGAGTGCTGCGACCGGTGCAGGTATATGACTCTGCAGATACGATGTTCTCGAAGAGGGGATATTCACCCAACTTGTACTCTCACAACGCCAGTGCGACTGAAGAACAATGGAGGCCGCGAAGAAAGTTTGCGACTTTGTTCACTAGATGCCCACGCAAGGATTCTGGATTTTCCCTGCACTCAGGTTGTATCCAAATATGCGTATCTTGACTGTAATGTAGGAGAAGCATACTTTGCATTGTGCAGCTCTGTGTGAGAGACAGTAAGCGTGCAAGCATTTGAGCAGAGGCTTAAAACGAATATGCATTTCTTGAAGACAAATTCTCCTGCGTAGACAGGGCATGTTTGCAAAGATGAAAGCTTCCAGCCCTGCATATGGATCCCATCGCATAAAAATTGGGTATCATGATGGACATTGTTTTTCTCGAGTCCGAAAGTACCTAAGCTAGCTCCGGCTGTATCCGAGCGAGTGAGGACCAGTTCAGGCAATCCGCTGATCATCACCTCAAGAATCTCTTCTCTTCTCTCCACTGTCACTTCCACATACTATTCTGATCAAACTCATCATCATATCACGACTCCACTCATCGGGCCACCGGAACTTTTGGCTGGAGATGGAGGGTTGCGGGCGCAATCCACACTGTCCTCACTCACACCGAGTGGTCAATGGCTGAAAGCTCCTCCAACGCGAAGCTGTCCGAAGGCGCGTCAGGTCAACCCAATTCTGGCGGAAGCGGCCTCTCCCACGAGCCAAAGAGGAAACCTCGAAGTCACTCGTGTGAGCCTTCATGCCTGTTCAACGGCTTCAAGTCAGAGCCTCTGCCGACGATCGCTCACGTCACCACCAAACTTCCTGGCAGGCGCTCGGCATCCGAGCGGCTCTACACACCACTATGCGACTGGCAGATACGAATTCTAAGGCTGCGGCCAGGTCAATACGGTAGTCCGCTTATTGCTGACCTTCAAGTTGCGGATGTGCTGCACGATGATGGTGTTTTGCTCCACGACAAGCAAGAAAGGGTGCTTTACGACAGCCTCTCTCACTGCTGGGGTACGCAAGAATTCACATACCCGCTTCTACTGAGAGATGGCACATTCCCGATCACGGAAAGTGTATATCACGCCTTGCAAAGAGTCCGCTACCAGGACCGGGACCGTTACCTATGGGTCGACGCTGTCTGCATCAACCAGGAGGACGATGCAGAGAAATCCCAGCAAGTTTCGAAGATGCTTACAATCTTTAAGAAAGCCTCTCATGTCGTTATATGGCTTGGTGAAGTTGCCAAGGAGACCAAGCTGGTGGAATATTACTTCCTCCGCGCAGCAGACATTCTGAAAGCCGCTCGTTACGCGAAGGGAAGTACACACGACCTCATATCGATATGCGATAAACACGCCTCAGGCCTGCTTACTGGGCTTACGGACTTACTCCATCGTCCCTGGTATGATCGTGCATGGATCAAGCAGGAGATATGGGCAGCACGCCAACCGACAATGCTATGTGGCGACTTCAATCTCCCGAAAGACTTCATGGCTACAGGTCCCGGGTCGAAACTAGCAGCATTAGCTTCAGGAGTCTCTGAGTCCCAAAGGCCCAGCCTCGAGCGCATAAATACTCGAATAAAGCACTTACAGTCAAGCCTAGTAAGCGCTTCACCACAGCTGCTACTCAAAGCCGAGCAGAGTGATGTTCACAACCCGCTTTTACAGAACGATGAGCGATATGCGCTTGATATAGTCAACGTGTTACGCCGCTCAGTCGGTAGTAGATGCAGTGATCCTCGAGATCATGTATACGCCGTTATTGGTATGAGTACGGCGCCCAAAGCTAGCAAGCCCGCGAATGCAGGATCTCGCACCCTTCGCATCGACTACACGCGCTCAGCATGTGAGGTGTTCCGAGACGTTGCACTCTATTTGATTATGCGCGAGCGGGATCTCTCCGTTCTCTTCCTCGATGCGACCTATGCTGCAGAAGTCGACGGCGAGAAGCTCCCCTCTTGGGTGCCAGACTGGCGCAGATCGACTCAACCCATGGCGATCATCCTCTCACATCTGGATGCGATGTACAGACGAGCGAAGCTTACACTGGAATCATTGCTCGCGAAGGTGAGACTTGATACCGTAACAGCTCGCATGGTCTCATCCGCCCCGCTTGCTCTTCGATTACGTGGTCGGAGTCTTGCCATCCTGAAGGACTGCGGCAACTGCGTCCAAAGTCATGGTTATCAGCTCACTTCACGATACTCAATCACGTATCCTCAGCCAGACCATTTGCAGGACCCCACGCCCAGCAGAACGCGCCAGCATACTGTGGCCAGATACACTGCGGCTGTTGGCACAGCGCACATTGCTTTCAAAGATGTTTGTCCTTGCGAGACTAATGGCGCTAGTCTTGACGACTGGTCTATTCTGTTCCTTTGCGAATGGGATGTGCCGGCCCAAGCGCAGAAAGATGATGTGATTGCCATCTTAGAGGGAGGGTACACACCTCTCTTACTGCGGCTGATGTCATCGACTGAGTATCAGCTTGTTGGTCCCGCATTTTGTACGCATGTGCGACTTGCACTGTCCAGCTCTAGACCATCTCTCCTCGGCGTTCTCAGTGAGCCATCTGGCGATCCTGGTAGGCTCTCGTTTCCGCGGATAGTGAGTGATATTCACGGGTACTTTGTTGGACCACAAGGCTCATGGCGAGCAAACGATGGATCTTACGAGACCTTCGATCTTGTGTAACCATTTTGATCGTTCAGGGGCATCTTGCCGGATGGCGACAGCTTTCGAAGAAAAGTGAACAGATAGCTTGCTAGTGGTAGTCCGTGTATGAAGTACTATTGATTCTTAAAAGTGTCATTGAGTCGTGAAGCAGAGAAAGTAGATCCTGCCATCCGAATGATCCATGTTCAAGCCGGCGCTATGGTCAGCTTCCGGCTCGTGGCAAGTTGACCAATCACAGCCCGCTTAATACTAGACCCAGCATCGACTGGACTTCATGAGCTGCATCTTGCCAGAAACACCACCACATCTCACCCAAAATGCTGCAACGAAGCACGCGCAGGCTCGTGCCTGTTCTCTCACGGCGGAGTCTTGTCGCTACACAACACTACAGCACCCACGCACCACCACACACGACGACCGACAACCCCACCCCTGCGAATGATCCGAACCCCAAGGAGCGGCAATCTCCAGTCTCGAGCACGAATGCCCTCCCGACTGTCGCTCCCGGCCAGGATGAGGCACTTGTAGAACAGGCTGAGGCTGGAGAAGCGAAGCGTGTCATGCAGGCACCAAACAGAGCGACAACATGGAGCAGAAGCCAGCAGCCACGAGCTCGGGCAATGGTCGGACCACGATTCGAGCAGACAATCATGGAGGATCAGGTACGATATACACATACGCTGCTTCTTGAAAGGATTCAGCATGAAGAGCCCTATGTCTCAAGTGCCAATGGCTGACTTTGCACTTCCTAGCCACGGCCTTTGGCGGCCATCGAGCTCATTCACCAGCAGCCAGTGAGATGGACCAAAGAGCGCGTTGTATCGTGTGACGGCGGAGGAGGACCATTGGGACATCCAAGAATCTTCATTAATGTGGACAAGCCGAAGATCTGCTGGTGCACATACTGTGGCCTGCCATTTGTACGTGTGGCTCATACCTTGGTTCGACGGAGATACTGACTCTTCTACAGGCGCATGAGCACCATCGCAAGCATCTGGAAAGCCTGCCTTCCACTTCGTACCCGCTTGCGCCGACTGGCGATGCTGCCCAGATTCCAGCAGCTCACTTGAATGCCGGTGATACAAGCACTGGTGCTACTGCACAACATCAGACGGCAAGTGGCCAACCTTATGAGCAGAGATAGATGTAGAGCGCGAGTTTAGGCACTGTACATGTGAATACCCATCCCAAGAAAACTTGATCTGCCATCCTGCGATTGATGCCATTGTCTATTATCTTCCGACAAGTGTACTGATATCAGACCAGTTTGCAAGGAGCTCAATTTTCTAGAAGTGAGAGCGAGAGTGCGGCGCTTCACATTTAGCATACAAACTCACCGGTCTGAAGTGAGGCCGTTCCTTCCGAATCTGAAGAAAACAACTGAAACGGTAAGTGGGTCCGTGCCAAAGTCGCCGCGCAAAAGCCTTCACGTTCACTTTCAACACACAACACGACACACTTACACCATCCTCCAACCCTCAAAGACTTCAACACCAGAACAATCAACTCGCCATCTCAGGTCATGGCTTCCACGGGCATTGAAGAGCTGCCACCTGAGCTGCACGTTGACATTGCCGAGAGACTCAACCCGCAGGACCTGCTAAACCTGCGAAAGGTCAACAAGTTGCTGTGCAGCGCGGTCCACGACACATTTCTCGATACCTTCTTCCAGCGCAAGGCTTTCACCTTCACTGTCTTCGGACTGCAGACTTTGGTGCAGATCACCAGTCGAGCGGACTTGTGCAAGCGCCTCAAGGCGATCTGCTTTGTGACAGTCAACACTGTGACAGTCAAGTCTGGCCCAGTCAACTCCGAGGACCGATATTCCGCAATCATGAAGTGGGAGAAAGAGGCAAAACATCTGTTCAAGGGCGGTATCGCTTTGAAACTCGTCTCCAAGAGCCTCCAAAACTTGAAACACAGCACTGCGTTCTCCTGCGTGAGCTTCGAGACCTTTGGGGACAAATACAACCACCGCCGCCCAAGAACTAAGCCTATCGGTGTCGCGCATCTCGTGAAGAGTCTGGGACTAGATTGCTCCGATCAACTTAGCGCAGCGGACCGCAATGTTGCTGTTCATACTTTGCTTTCCGCAGCGACACTTACAGGTTGTCGCATCAAATATCTAAATCTGGAAGAAGAGTTTCAAAATGACGATGCAAGTTCTGTGACCTTGAAGGCCTGGAGGTTGGGTCAGACAATCACAACAAAGCTGCCGAATGCATGGGCACATCTCGTCAGCCTCGACCTCGCTGTCACTCAAGACGACGACACTCATTTGTGGTACATGAAGGACACCTGCAGCTTGGGACCGTTTCTATCAGCGGCATCGAACTTGAGGCGATTGAGACTCGTACAGAAAACGAAGTTTCGAGGGCTTGACGGCCGTCGTTTCACTCTCGGATACTATCAACGCGCCTATTGGGACGGCAGTCTTACCTGGTTTGCGAAAGCCCTACGTCCCAACCAGCTTCGAGAGTTGAGACTAGAGGGATTCCGCACCGTGACTAAAGACGTCGTGGAGATTTTGCAGAAACACAACAAGTCGCTCTTGACTCTCAGGCTATCCAACTGCGACATTCCACCAGCAAATTATACATGGGACGATCTTCCACTAGAAACAGATACCTGGATCCCCGTCCTGCAATACATGGCCGAACATCTTCATCTAAAGCGCTTCTGCTTGAACGATCTACAGATGCATCAAGTTTACTTGCTATTCACCTACGCCGAGCTCCGATGCCTGATAACACCTGGAGAAGACGAGGTCGCCAGTCCCGAAGCTGTCAAGAGATTGCTAGCGAGAACGATGCGAGAAGGTCTGGCCTATGTATAATGAAGCAGCTGAGGATCACGTCCTACTGCATTTCCGTGTTATCGCGGCGTTCGGGTTTGGAGGCAAACGTGGAACGTGGATCTCAATATCATGGAGAAAGGTCATGGAGAAGAGCGAATCATCACACCAGCTACGGCAGTCGGATTCAGAATGACATTTCCGGAAGCAGGTATGGACATTGAGATCTGACCGTCTTGGTTTGCAATAGGAAACCGTACCGGCGACAAGCAAGGAAGCAAGCTTGGCCATGAGAGTTTTGAATTGCGAAACATAGCCTACGGGTATTTGGTAGAGGCTGGATTGGACACGAGTGGTTCCATAGTCAGCTTTGACCAAGCGAGAAATAAAAGAAGTTGCAAATACTCTCGTTTTATCAACTCGCGCCTCGAGCTCATCATTGACTACAACAGAAGCGCAGGTCGACATTATGGATGAGTTCGCATTTGTCGATGTTCTCGCCCGATTCCGAGCCAGTCGTGACCTTTGCAAGCCCTCTAACGATGATGCCTTCGTCTAGTTGAACATCGTCCAAATCGTACTGAACTCGCCCGGGACACAGGACCGAAGTATTTGCTCGCAGCCTGCGATTGCCAGCTTTCTCAAAAGCCAAATCGCTTACTTGCTTCTCTTGTAAATCTTCCTCAAGAATTCCGAGAAGACCTCCTTCTTCAAGCCTTCACTCTCATCGATGCCCTCGATCTTTTCTCTTATTTCTCCTACTCTCTTCTCCTCGTACTTGGTGTAAACTGATGCCAAGTCCAGCTCGTTGAACACCTCCTTCACGGCCGCCTCTTTCTTGACATCTTTCTGACCATAGTTCTTCTCCAATACTTCGCGCTGCTCTTTGCTCGCAATCTTGAGTGCCTGGTTGATCAACCAGCTGCACTTGTTGTCCTGAATATCTGTTCCGATCTTGCCCAACACCGACGGGTCGGCGAAGTTGTCAAGATAATCGTCTTGAATCTGGAAGTACTCGCCCATGGGGATCAGAATGTCCTCGGCGGTCTTGAGGTTCTTGGGCGTTGCGAGGCCTGCGAAGTGCATGGCAAGAGCGACGGGGAGGTAGAAGCTGTAGTATGCTGTCTTGTAGATGACGATGAAGGTGTACTTCTCCAGCGAGAAGTTATCGAGATCGACGTGGTCTTCAGGAGCTGTGAGCAGATCACAGGCCTGGCCAAGCTCAGTCTGGAAAGTGACTTCGTGGAACAGTTCGATCAAGTCAACGTAGTTCTTCTCTTGGCGGAAGTACTTCTTCAGGAGAATGTAAATCGACGATTCGAGCATGAAAGCGTCGTTGATTGCGATCATACCGACGTTTGGCATCAGGTACCAACAAGCCTGGCCTCTGCGGGTCTTGCTGCTGTCCATGATGTCGTCGCTGACGAGGAAGAAGGCTTGAAGGAGCTCGATCATCCAGCCGAGTGTGGCCGCCTTGAAGAACTCGTCATCGCTGAGCTTGCGGTTGAGAAGCAGTTGCGTGGTGTCGACAACAGACATGCCACGATTGTACTTTCCACCGAGGGTGTTGTGGTTGAGGGACTAGCATGTCTAGCATCAGTCAATGTCCGTGGCAGACTCTGCTTCATACATAGATTTATACCTGGTCAAACCATTTCAATGCTTGCTCTGGGAGCTTGTATGTTTGGCAGTGCTCTTTGAGATCCTCGACCAACTTTGGGAAGACCGTCTCGAACTCAGCACGGGAGACAGGCATTTTGGAAGCGGGACGAGGTGTTTCGACGCGGGCAAACGATATGTGTCGAGAGCAGCTGTATATGGGAATCGCAAAGGGACTCTGGAGTCGAATATGAGGTCTGCGCGCGAATTGGTATAGCAGGCGGGAGCCAATGGCCGTCTTGGGATTTCGCATACAAAGTCGTAAGATCGCAACGGCCCAAACAATTGTTCCTGATTGCACCCCTGTCAAACTCAAAGAGGCAAGGAGCCGAGCCGCCGCCAGGGTCCCATGTCCCGCGCCAAGCTTCTGCACGTCAACCCGCGATTGCCAGGAACGCGTTTGTTTATACCAGGCCAAAGTAGGAAGACGACAATTACGGTCTCAAGACGGAGACATCATGGCTCAACACGGTCCGACGAGTGAGCAGGTTGCAGAGCTATCTGCTCAACTGCAGGCGGCCGTCGAGGCATGCAATGAGCGATGCCTATACTTTGCAGCCAAGTGGTCCGCAGAGCTGTTGAACTCTTTCGCCAGTACAACAAATTCTGAAGACACCTCAGACACAGAGACAGACGAGGATGTCACTCTACCGAACATTCAACCAGTCAACTATGACCCACAAGAAGCAAGACGGGAGAGAAAAGAGCTTCCACGATATCTTATGGCCAAGTCCTTTTTCGACTGCCGAGAATATGATAGATGTGCCGCAGTCTTCCTTCCGGGACAGGTTCCTCATAGCACTCCATCCTACCAGACAATATCTCCAACGAAGCTACAGGCGACACCAAAGCAGTCTCGTCCCAAGTTTGCGATGCCAGCAAAGTCACTCAAGCACCAACCACCACCTTTACCAAAGAACCTCAGTCAGAAATCCTTATTCCTTGCATTGTACGCAAAATACCTCTCTGGCGAGAAACGAAGGAACGAGGATTCCGAAGCTATCTTAGGACCCCATGATGGACCGTCAACCAGCAATAAGGAAGTCTCCAACATTGCTGCTGTGCTCGAGGAGTATTTCGCTGCTCGAGGAGGCCTTGACGATCTCAGCAATTCCCAAGGTTGGCTCGATTATCTTTACGGCATCATTCTGATCAAGTCAAAGTCTGAAGATCTTGCGAAGCAGTGGCTGTTGCGCAGCGTCAACATCAATCCTTTCAATTGGTCAGCTTGGCTCGAACTGGCTTCTCTGGTTGACAACGAGGAGACGCTGCACCAAGTCAATCAGCATGTACCGCGCAATATCATGGCATTCTTCTTCACTGTGCATTGTAAACAGGAGCTATTCGTACAAGATGACGACGTGTACCGAATTCTTAGCCAAATGCAAGACATGTTTCCACGCTCGGCCTGGTTGCAGCAGCAGAAGGCGCTTCTTCAATACCATGCCAAGGAGTACGACGCCGCTGCAGAGCTCTTCGACAACCTCCTTCGACGTCATCCGCACCGCCTGGATAGCATGGAGATCTATAGTAACCTGCTCTACATTTTGCCAAACCGTCCGAAACTCGCGACCCTGGCGGCCACGGCGAGTGAGACTGACAAGTTTCGACCCGAGACGAATTGCATTCTCGGCAACTACTACAGTCTGATTGCCGAGCACGAGAAAGCAGTACTTCACTTCCGACGAGCTCTTGCCCTGGATCGCAACTTCCAGACTGCGTGGACATTGATGGGTCACGAGTACATCGAGCTCAAGAATCACCAAGCTGCAATCGAATCATATCGCCGTGCAGTTGACATCAATCGCAAAGACTACCGTGCATGGTACGGGCTAGGACAGGGATATGAGATGCTCGAGTGCTGGAGTTATAGCTTATTCTACTACCAGAGGGCAGCTTCCTTGTATGGAGCAGATCCCAAGATGTGGTCGGCTGTTGGCCACGCTTACAGCAGATGCGGCAAGAATGCCAACGCCATTCAAGCGCTCAAGCGTGCTCTCATCGCCGGTAGCCAAATCGATCCTAATGCTAGCTTTGGAAGTGCAGGATCAGATCCTTTGGCACTTGCAGTTGGAGGAGCTCTCGACTGCAGCATCCTTTACGATATTGCCCTTTTGTATGAGAAGGAGAGTAATTGGGAGGAGGCCGCGGCATACATGGAGCTCTGCCTGGCGCAAGAAGAAGGTGCTGAAGAAGGCGATGAGGGAATTGGTGTTACCCAAATCACGAGCCGAGCACGATTGTGGTTGGCGAGATGGGGATTTAGCTGTGCCGATTGGGCACGTGTCATGGTCTTGGCCAACGAGCTGCAGCAGGACGGCGTTGAAGTTGAAGAAGCCAAAGGTCTGCTCAGAGACGCACGAGCAAGACTGCAGCAGGATGATCACGAGAATGGTTCACATCATTACATGGCCGGCGAAGGTGCACAGGGACTGATGCCGCCAGGATCGAGATTCGAGACGCCGAGATAGGAGGGCCAAGACAGGACAACTTGCTGAGGTATGCAATATACTGTCTAAATCATGGCAACAGCGGCTATCATGACTATTCAAAATATTTACAAGCAAGTCGTCAAATGATCTTGCTAGGTCAGTAAAGCCTTCGGTTTTCGGATATGCCAGATAGGCAACGCGCTTACCTAATGAGCTAACGAGCTACTGCCATTGCGAACTGTATCTCGCCTGCCAGCTTCAATTGAGTCAACAACAACATCCTTCAACATCCATGGCGCCGCCCTTCGACCTCTCCCTTGGCTTGGAGGACACCAAGGTTCTGGTCACCGGCGGCTGCGGTCTCATCGGCAGAGTCGTAGTCGACGCCTTCCTCGCGGCGAAATGCCAAGTCCTTGTCATCGACCTTCAATCGGCCTTCAATGCTGTAGAGGCAGAATTTGTTCAAAAGACCATCGATTACCCAGGAAACATACATTTTATCGCATGCGATATCACTGATCCGGTTGCATTATCGAATGCCTTTGATTATATTGAGAAGAATCCGGTTCAGCCGTTTTGTGTGAGTGAGGTGAGAAGATGGGGTAGAAAATTCTGGTTAACGACCGGTGATAGGTACAATGTTGTGTCGCGCTTGCTTCGCTCGACTTAAGTAGTCTGCCGCAGACGAACTCGATTGTTGATGCAGACCCCAATGTTTGGAAACGGGTGTTTGATGTTAACATTAACGGGACGTTCAATACGGCTCAGCGATGGTTACAAGGAATCAAACGAGCTCACTCTGTAAGCACCCTCAAACGCACGACGTCAATCGTCTACTTACGCTTCAAAGAACCCCGCCGGCTTCGGCCACAGCAACAAACTCCGCAACGCCAGCCTAATCCTCATGGGCTCTGAAAGCGGCAAATTCGGCGTCCAGGGGTGCGCCGCGTACGCCGCCGGAAAGTCCGCAGTCCAATACGGCCTTCTCCAGTCCCTCGCAAAAGACGTCTCACACATCTGGCCCAAAGCTCGCGTCAACGCCGTAGCTCCCGGAGCCGTAGACACATCCCGCTTTAAGGAAGAGACCGAACTATACGGGAATACTTGGAGATGGGAAGAATGCGAGGCTACTGTTCCCATGGCGAAACCTGTCCCGGTCGAGGATGTGGCGAGGACGATTTTGTTTTTGGCGAGTGAGAAGTGGAGTGGGAGTACGCATGGGCAGGTGCTCCATGTTGATGGGGGTAAGACGGGGAGTGTGGTTTGGAAGGAGGGGGAGAGGCAGGGGTTAAATTTGGTGCATCCCTAGGTGAGATGTTATCAGGATCATTTGATTGATGAGTTTAATGCGAAGAAGAGGCAGAGGAGGAGTTTGTGAAAGCGACTGCTGCGGCTGACGGAATAGGACGTTCAATCCAATCAATGAAATATTGATGGACTACCGAATTCATCTGCCGAAATTACACCCGAGAACTCCGGTACCTCATCCCTCGATCCTTCCTCTCTCCCAAACACAAACGTACAACGACCACATACATCCGCATACCGAATTGTCCAAGGTTGAGTACGAGAGACCTGCAACGATTTCAGCATGGAAGACGCTTGAAAGGCCGTCAGGATATACCTCAGTCTCTCACTTGGAGGATTGACCGGCACGGACTATGCAATCTATCTCGGCAGCCACTTCGTCATGTTGCACAAGGCGATTCCAGTCCCGGTCGTTGGGTTGTCTGGTGTTTTGCCTCTGGTCGTTGACCCATTTCTCCACGTCGACTGCAGTCGGAGCCCGGCCCAACGTGGTGTGCAGGGCGGTGAGATTCGCCTTCGTGACGGGGTGAGTACCAGTGAAATCGCTGGACGATCTGGCCTGGGAAGCCATTGCTGGACCTGGTGAGCCTCGAACGGCTTCGACCCTGGTGTTGTGGTCAGTACAAGTATACCCATCGTAATGGAGATGGTATCGAAGATACATACCAAGTTAGACTTTGCTCTTGAGCTTGATAATTCATGATGGTGCGAGGTGAGAGTCGAAAGAATTGGATAGCCGTCGAGGACTTACCTCCAGCGAGTTCTTGTATTAACTTGCGCGCCCTGGTACGAATGGAGCTGGCACCTAAAAGTGCACAGCAAATCCATTTCGAGAGCGACGAAGTATCAGATGCAAAAGCCTGTGTCAGGACTGAGCCATTGCCATCCAGTGCATTGCAGCTGGCAGCCAAAAGTGCACAGCGCCTCGATTGGAGAGCCATCAAACAAAATATGCAATACCAATGCCAGGCGCGGGACTCATATTCCTAGAACTGAGCGACCAAGTGCAGTTTTGCCGGCAGCCATGACGTTGCCCCAGTCAAGCGACGCCACTGAATCGTTGAAAGGGGAACGTGGTTGGTACGATTGTCTTCCGAAGGGCAGATGCGATGCCTTGTGCTTCGAGGACCTAGATTTGAATAGAAATGCACATCTAAAGTGCACTCTCGGAAGTTGCGGTGATGTTGTCGTGGGCAGGCAGGCGAGATCGTGGCTTCGCGCACGGCCAAATGGAATCAACGCTAAAAGTGCACATCGAGATGCAGGTACATGGATATGGATGGTGAATCAGATCTGGCCAGCAAATGAATTTCAGGCATAAAGTGCACTTCAGGCAGGAAGTAATCTGATAGGGCAGCAAAAGTGCACAGTCATGCAGGGCTGGCCGCTTGGCATGCATAAGGAAAAGGGCAGCAAAGGATTGTGGCGTACCAAGCACCGTGGAGCTCTTGCGGCACGTGGTTACAGCTGAAGCATGTGCACTTTTCCACATTAGAAGTGCACATCAAAGTCTGGTTTTCCTGTTTAGCTGTCACCTGTTCGTTCGCGATCGGTAGCGTTGGGCCACAATGACCTACTCTTGGGAAGAGGTTAGGGAAGAAGCCTGTGAGCTGTACAAGACCGGGAAGACTTTGGAATACATTCGAAACAAACTCTCAAGGGACGACTTTAATCCTGGGTATGTCTCCCTCATATGGATGACGGACTGTACTTATACCAGGGGACAGAACTCGAATATGGCGCAAAAGACTTGATGAATGGGGCGTCAAGCGCAGAAGGATTGCACAGAAGAGACCAAGAGTCTCTCAAGACTCAGATGTATGTGGACCGACGTCCAAGTTCGCACGACATGGGGAGCTAGAGAAAACGTCCACTAAATCTGAAAACAATCTCACATACGTATTCGAGCACAAGGCCGCCGAGACGCCCCCATCGACTGCATTTGATCGCCGAGGACCTGTCCGAGAAACCAGTCATGTGAATGAGGCTGCACCGCAAAGTTCTCCTCCATTATCAGTCGCTCATGAGTCAGAATCGATCGGGCAATCATCCGCTCGTCTCATCCTTGGAAGAACATCACCAGAGCGGTCTGCAGAGTCTGTGCCTGGTCCGATCGATGGTAATCATCTTTTCGATCATGGATTCCAGCCTTTCCTCAATCGGAGCATACCTGACATTGGACCGAACAGTGGAAGTGGAGAAGTCATCAGAAACTTGATCTTACAGGATGAGCCAGACAAGCTGCGAGAATTTCTGGAATCGAATATGGAAACATTGTCTAAACAGGTCTTCGAATTTTGGATCATCCTTGCCGTCCTATCAAGAGCCTCGCTAACATGCTGCACTGTCCTCATCGATTTCTCGGTGAATTACCTCAAATTTCACCGGATCCAAGTTGGAATAATCGTTCTCAGGTTGCTCGAAGCTCGTGAAAATCAAGCGCGAGAGATACTTTGCTATTCAATCTTGGATCACTACTCGGATTGGGCACATTTGGACCCCTCGAAACCCAGAGAGCTGTGGGTCTACGAGAGATTCCTCCTCTGTTCTAAAGTCCATCATTCGGACCCGACAGTCCTGGTGCTGATACTTCAATGTCTTCAACGCTTTTTGCGGCTTGGATTTTCCCCCTTCTCTCGATGTTGTATTGTCGATCTCCACTGTCGGCACAAGGATCCATGCGACTCGCCGGCTAAGATTGCGCTTCGTCACTGCAAAACTCTTACCTCCTTAGAGATGATTCTGAGATCATTCGACATTGACGAGTATGGCGAGGAGTTTTTCAACATCCTTCTAGATGCATACCTGGACCCGAATGCGTCAATTGGTGACACCAATTTGATTGCATGTATGAAGGTTATGTCGGCACGATATCGACATCTCTGTGGTTTAGTTAGCTGCGTGAAGATCTTCAATGTCCTCTTGGCAAGATTTCCACCAGACAGGTCTGCAATGATGCTAAAGCTGGCACGATTGCTGCTTCCTCTTGACAAGGCCGACCTATTACCTTTTCCTACTGAGGACTACTGGCCGGAAATTTCGAGGATGCTTCATCTCCTCACCACAATCTCGAGCCCTGTTCGACTGCACCTTGCCGAGCTTGTGCTCGACCGCTACCACCGTCTCATGCCAGGGCTATTTCCCTATTCGGATCGGGGTGTACACATGAAGTATGCTAGCATGACATACGTCGAGCGACTCTGGAAACACACCTCTAATGCGTACGTCCTTCAGGAATGTGTTGTCCATTCGGTTAGCAAAACAATGATTTGCGAATCCAATAAGATCGAGATTGTGCGAGAAGCACTCAGGCTACGAAAGGCTGTTGGTCTTGGAATTGAAATGGATTATGTGGCTGTACGAGGAGATGTTATGCTGGAATTACTCAAATCTGCAAATCTGGATGATTTTGATCGCAAAATCTATGAGACGCATCTAGAGAAGAGCCAGGATCCTTCGGAATATCCTTGGGTGAGATTTCCAGAGCTTGGTAAGCTGGATAAAGTGAATCGAAAACAGGAAATAGATCCATCGAGCGATGAGGAATGAATGATTGACTCACCACCCCTTATGATTCTTCCCCGCTCTTCATCATGTCCTTCATAAACCACGTTCGAACCGAGCTCAGATCACAGTGATTGAAAACGTTGTATCAGCCTGCTCTCACGCAAGGCTATCACTCTCACTACAATCAATCCCCCTCCCCCCTCTCCCCCACCTCCCAAGGCGGCAAACTCGCCCAAACCGGATGCATATTCCCATCCCTCCTCTTCCCAATATTCTCCTTAATCTTCTTCGCCAACACCCACTCATCCTTACTCTCAAACATATCCTCTTCCCATTTGTCCACAATATCATAAATATCCTGCAAATACATATCAGATTTCAAATAATCCTTCTTGACCCATTCCCGATTCGCTCGAAGAACATTCCTTTTACTCCAAACATGTACATCGAGACGATATTTTTCTTGCACGAGCCAGCGTAAATGTCGAATGCGGCCTGGTGAGGAGTTTTGGAGACGGATGGCTCGTTGGCGGTCTTGTTCGGCTTGCTCCATTTGTTGGATGCGGAGTAATTGTTCTTGTTCTTTTGCGGCTATTTCAGCCTTCCGCCGTTCTTCCTGCTCGGCATTTCGTCGTTGTTCTTCTTGGAGGTATTGTTCTCGTTCTGCCGTCCAGCGTCTGACAGATCCAGCGTCAAGTTCAGCTATTGATTGTGTACCAACAGCAGATGGGGAGTAGTAAAGCTGATGTGGTGCGGGGATATCTGCCTCGTATGGCACGATGTGGTCGGGAAATTTTCCAGAGTCTGATTGTGGTATAAATCTCTTCAGCCGACTGGGGAGTTTCACCATGGTGATGAATGTGATACAGCTCGACAGCAATCAATGGCGTTACGTTCTTCGTCGTCGAGGCTGAATGATATTCTCAGCAGCCCAACTTCATCTGAGGGATTTATGGTTGAAATCATTCTTTCTGGCGGGATGCAATTGGCCCGCCACAGGCCGCCAGCATGCGTCAAATCATGATTGTTGCATAGAGTGGCCTTACACTTCACTGGGGGAACATCAACTGAGGCCGCACATTTGGAAGGAATGTGCATTAGTGTAAAATTTCGGGAGGACTTACTCCGCCTCACATCGTATGAGCGAGCCACAGCATGCGGCTTCCACTGAAACTCGCTTGTCCGAACCTTATTCTCAGCCTTGTTCTTTGCATCCGTTCAGCGAACCCACATTTCCTCACGATGTTTTCCACAGAAGTTGGAAAGATAATTCGTTAATGTAGAGCAGACGCATCTCACTTTACGCGTCTCAAAACCTTGTATGGTCGTGTTACTGCGTGTTGCTCACTATCATCAGTCCGCGGCTGTCAGGCTCCGACAACCACGCTAAAGTACCTCGATACAAAGAGGGCGACCAAAACCATAAACTTCTGATTGGCTCAAGGTGTGGCTTTGCAGAGACGGGAACAATTCATGCTTCTGTGCTCGGCATGCTGTATGGCTCAATCGTCGTCCACGTCATACTCTCCCAGCTCATCGAAAGATCTGCGCGGACTTGACCAGTCGGCCTCCATTTCCAGTTGTATGTGCCCTTGCGGGATCCCTCTCAACCATAACTGCGCTTCCAGGCGGGTAGCTGTGAGCTTGAAATGCCAACGTAGAGGGCCTATGCTGACTTTTGAAGGAGTTGGCCTAGCAATGCCGGGTTGCAGACTCGGTAAGTGCAGGTTTGGGAGAAATCGTGAAAAGTCACAAATGATCTCACCAACCTTTGCGACTTCTGGATTCTGCATTAGCAATCGCACTTTTTGGTCGAATCGTACAACATACCGTTCCAGCTCTGTTGCCAGCGTTGTGGAGCATCGTCGTCTTCGACATTCCCGGCATCCGTTGATGACTGATATTGGAAGACAGCGAAGGCTGCCTTCGGCTGATCGCCTTGTCGGACCAAGTGGTAGAAGTCGGAGCTGTTCAGGTTATGGGTGATGTTCTGGCTAGAAAAGACCAGGTTGTTTTGTCTGATCAGCCATTCGAAACCACCATTTATCACTACTCCGTAGCTACTCATGACTGCAGCCACGTATCGAGCGTCGCTGTGATGTGCTGGAATACAATCAGCCTATGGGGAGCCGTACGACGAGGATTCGCATATTTCACCCTTTTCGATGCCATAGACGACCCCGCCCTGGACCACAGCAGTGACTCTGTGCATTGTAAGATACCATGTCAAGTTTTGGGTAATGGAGCAGCTTACAGCTTGTCTTTCTCAGGTATGCGCAGCTTGATGTTGTCCCTCAGCGTCAAACTTTCTTGAACTTTCTCTCGCAGATATGGTGAAGCTCCGAATCCACCAACGAGCAGGACATTCTGAACGACAGTTAGATCAAACCTTACGTCGAAACTTTTTTTAACATACCCTGGCGCGACGTCCTTTGAGACTACTGACTTTGTCAACTTGTTCAACAACCAAGTCCACAACTCCGTTGACGCAAGTCTCCATTAGTCCTTCCATTTCGGTCCTAGAACGATTAGCGTTGCTAGACATTGTGGAAGATAGACGGACCATTTCAAGGTCAATTCACCCTCCTTGACTTTTTCATAAACATCAAGACTTGCCAAGGGTCCTGGCAGGTCTAGTTTGATGTCGGATTTATCCAAACTTGAGAATGCAGCTTTCTTGACATTGAAAGTTTTCATCAACTCTCTCATCGCACTTGTCTCGGTCGCGTGTTGACTGATCTTCTCATATGCGTTTTCTGGGTCGATCCTCGAGTAATTCTCCCTCCCGATTTTCTTCCTCAGCCAGCGCTTGAAGGCAAGGTCAATGAACGACGAGCCGTAGAGGCCACCTGTTGAAGTCAGCTAGGCCATGCAGAAGAGCTACAATTCCTACCTGAGGGCATCGTGACTTTCTCGAGCTCCAAACGAGGCTTGGCTTGCTTGACCTGGAATGAGATCACATCAACTGTACCACCACCGGCGTCGCAAAGAACGAAACAGTCCTTGTCCTAAAATCATGAGCTCGCAAGTCAAAGGTCCACAAGACTGCACATTTCTTACCCTGAGAAATTCCCTCTCGCGCTCATGGATATCGTTGGTCGTGAAATGCGATGCTGCCTCAGGTTCGGAGACCAAGATGGTATGCTGAAGCGTGGGAAAATTCTCTTTATTGAACCCGGCTTTTCTAAATGCCTTGAAGATGGTGTTTTCCGCTCCATATGACCAGCCCTGGATGAATCAGCTTACCACGCACGAACGCAAATATAGTTGACTCACGACCGGAACGGTAATCACAATATCAACAGGTGTTTTAGTGCGCAGGAGATTGTCGAAGTCGATATAGTCTCGATCCCGAGTGCATGTGAAGATCTTCGACAGATAGTCTGTTGCTATCTGGCTTGCTGGTCTGTACGTGTAGGCAGGATCGGGCCCGATCTGTTGTATGTGTTCAAGTGCGAGATAGCCGGTACTTCTCATTACGTGTAGTGTCAGCTCGAGCTCTTCCATTCGAGATGCTCTCGGCTTGAGATGTAATTTCGTATTTGCCATGGTCACGGCATCCTTGCTAATATTCGAACCCCACTGTACTTCGCCTTGTCGTGGTCTCTCATACGATATGACGCTCGGAACCTTCTCAAGATTGCCCATGTCATCGGTCCAGTCCTGAATGACCTCGATGCGAGAAAGGTCGGCTTTGTCCGAAGTCGTGTACGCAAACGCCAGACCTTATAGTCATCGTTAGCTCTGAGCTTTCACGTAGCAATGTTGTTATACCTGTGAAGGTGGTGCCATAATCTATACAGACCACGAGCCGACTCGAGGTACTCTCAGCGACTGCTCTGGCTTGGGCTGGTACTTGGGACACACGCGGCCTTGCCGTGACCTGGTTCGCCTGCTGCGCTTCATTGTACGGCGGCGGGACTGGTAAAGCTGTCTCGGCATCTTCCAGCAAGTTGTCCACCAAGTAAGCGTTGAACGGGTTCCTCGAGCTGTGCTGCTGTGGAGAAGTAAGAGGTGAGACAGACATCAGATTACCCCCAGAGTGATGTGCAACAAGAGAACTCAGCAATTACGATTTCCATAAGGAGAGGCGCGATCAAATCGGAAGTGGTATATATTGGCAGGAGTGATCGCTCTCGATTCGCCGAAGTTCGTAGGATTGTGGCTGCTGCGCGAACCTCGCCCTGCTCGCAGCTGCCTTCCGCTCGCATGAACAGCGAGAAAGTCAATATTGCGCGAGGCCGCACATGCTGCAACGATAAGGCCAAAAGATTGTCTCAGGCAGGTTGAGACGAGCGCGCGATGCAGAAATGCAAGGCGCCAGTTGTCAGCCTGTCCCATCGTGGCCATTGTCCTGTTTCTTGGGCCACAAAGGACTTCTCGCAGGTCCGTGTCTGCATCCTTCAGCAGACCTCGAGTATCCGGACTTCCTTATGCGCTGATGTCGATTCATTTCGTGAGCTGTCTTGAAAATTCGTCCTGCTATACTCCTTGATCATGGGTCCTGCTGATCTGGGCGGAAAGATGCTCGATCTCGCAAGGAAACCATTCTCCGGCACCAAGAATCAGGCAGACGATGACCATGAACGGCTCTCTTCACCTACCGCTTCCTACTACGCACCGAATAGTCCAACGGAAAGATATGATGGTGTTGGCTATGAGGGGAGAAGGGAAACAGAAGACGCGTCCTCGAGATCAACCTGGCAGCCGCGGCCAAGCGATGCCGAATCCGAGCCGAGATGGGATCAACAACAGACCACCATGATGCGGCAAGACACGTCTGAGGTGATAAGTCTGAGAAAGAAAGTGAAAGCCCAGCAGTCAGCATTTGATGGCATGCAAGCTCAAGTGGCAAAGCTACAGACTGTAATCGAAAAAGGCAAAGAGAAAGTTGCCAAAAGTGAGAAGATCATTGGCAAGCGTGATGGAGCAGTGCAAGAATCCTTGGACAAGGCTGCTCGTGAAAGAAATACGCTGATCTCTGAGCATGAGAGGAAGACAAGTGCACTTCAACGCAACTTCAACACCAGAACTCATGAACTGGAGCGAACGATCAACAATCTCAATCTTGCAAGGGAATCAGACCGGAGAAAGTTCAATGACCAACTGCAGACGAAAGAGAAGCATATACAAGCCGCTGAAAGAGACAAGAGGATCCAATTAGAGCAACAGAAGTCTGAATTTGAGACGATAGTTGAGGACTTGAAACAAGTTCACCTTGGCGAAACTAACTCGCTGAAATCAGAAGCCGAGAGCGAACGTTCCAGATTAATCAATGAACACAGCGAGGCACTGGCCATCTTGACTGAAAGATATCGACAACATCTTCAATCTTTGGAGACTGAACTTCATAGATCGGAGCATGATCATACTCTGGCCATGCAGAAGCTGCAGGCAGAACATGAAATGAACGAGATGAAGCTAACCTCTCGCCACAAAGAGAACATCAGGTCCATACGATCCCAAGTTCAGGAACTAAACGAAGCACTCCTCACCCGCGACAACGAAATGTACCAAGGATCGACTTTCTCAACATCAGACCTTCCTTTCAAATCCGACGACAAACTCAAGCAACAAATCACCACAATCCAACAATTAGCAGAAGAAATAGCCAGAATCCCTTGGCGAAGTGAACCAGAATGGTGGACAGAACAGATCTCACCCGATCAACAACATCAAAGAGCACTGAGAAAAGCCATCTTACTTCACATCATATGGAACAACCTTTACAAGCACATTTTCAGCACCCCATTCCGACTCTTTGGCGAAGAAGGTCGAAAACTGGAACAAGAATGGGTAGAACAGTGTGGCAGCGGAGGAGGTAAGTGAACTCTCCTGCAAACATCATCAGTAATCTAACGAAAAGCCGCATAGACCCCGGAACCTGGCCCACACCCTCCGCAAAATCCGAACGTTGGCGTTACATGACAATCAAAGAATGTCGTGCCGCACTTACCCAGCCTTTTTCCGAATGGGATCCACGAGCGAGGCTTAAGAAGGGATTCATGACAGCCTTAGACACCCTAAGCACGGAGCTAAGATCCCAGCTCCAAGACTTTGTCGATGTACAGCAGAATAGTCTCGAGAAATTGGCGAAGAAGTCTGCGAGTATATGGTTGGATTTCATGATGCATAGATGTAGGATCGTCATTTTGTTGCCTGCGAGGATGGAGGAGGACGAGCCGTTGTGGAAAGGTGAGGGGTTGACGGTGAAGCCGATTTTGGAGCGGTATGGGAATGTTAAGGGTGCGGAGCTGGAGGATTGTAAGGTTATTGATGGGGGTGTGATGGAGGTGTTTGGTCTGCAGTAACAGTCGAGAGTTGATTGCCGAACATCGCGTACATTGATCGTTGCTCTTCTTTTCCTTGGCGCTCGAAGCACTTGCCAACCAGCTGGAAGGTAGAGGCTGCTTCGACTCTAATGTTGATGAGCGAGATCGAAAAGTTTGATGTAGAGCGATCCAATTCCTACCAAGCCGCTCTGTAAGATCCCGATGAAGCCTTCCGCAGCAATATTGGGCCAACGATCATTGTCACCTGGCCTCGATTCTTCTGTAGAAGGAATTTCTGCGAAAGAAATTTCTGCGATCTGTACTTTTGGCTGTGGCGTTTGTCTCTGCTTATATTCTGATGAACCTCGCTTGTGCGCGCACGGGTTGAAAGTTGCAGCGTCCAGACCACGAAGGAGGCACTTGATTGCTCAACATGAGCTGCGTTTGGGTATCTGATTGACGATATATGCCTTGGTGAAGACTCTTACCTCTATTTCTTACTCTTCTTCTTCTTCTTTGGCAAGCTACTCGCATTCCCTCCCTTAGCACTTTTCTTCCCAAGATTTCCTCCGACCTTCGCTCTCTGATACGCCCGCACGATGTTCTCCACGGATCCAATATCATGTCTCGGCTGCCTCATGTAATACAGTTTCGCTCTTCTCGCTCTCTTCTCCTTCCTCTGCACAATTTCTATGCCTTCGACGTTGGGGCTGTAGACTTTAAACCACATCTCCACAGGTATCCTCGTTAAGTGGTTTCGTAATAATATCGCCGTGTCTATAGGACTGTTCCGTTGTCGGACGTTCAGGCATACTCCAGAGAAGTCATCGCCGTTCTTTAGGCGTACGAGCAGGATATCACCTGGGTGGACGCGGTCGGGATTTTGTTTCGAGAAGAGACGCGTTCGAGCGCCAGTGGGATCGAGGACTTTGAGTTGGTCGTTGTAGATGACTTTGATGGGATCTTTGCAGACTTTCAGGGTGGAGCGTGGGCCTGGGATAGTTCGGATTGTTTTTAAGCCGTCATTGAAGCCTGGGAATGATATTAGTAAAGTGATGCTTAAGTGATATCATTGTCACTCACGATTCTGTTTGATAGCTTGCGAAGGTCTGAAGCCTTTTACAGGTTCAGGGTAGGCGGATTTGGGTGTCAAGGAGGGATACAGCGGCATGCCCGTCGATTCCACGATTGGCGCTGTCGCGTATGTTCGGCATCGATGTCGTTCTGCTCTGCATTGTCGTAGCGCTTGTTTAAAGCCAGCCAGAGGCCGCGCCGGCTGTATTGATGTGGCCATTGAAGGAGTGTGAGTGTGATGGTTGGTAGAGGTTGTGTGGTGTTTGGTGGTCAAGTCAAGATTCCCGCTGCGGAGTTTCGGGAGTGCCATGCCTGCCATTGGACTTCGACTTCCATCTCCTTTGCAACTTCGCTTCTACCATCACATACACCCAACCATGGCCTCAATATGTAATCGCTGCGCTATAAGGCTACAGCGCGCTGCTCAGACAACCTCCAAACGAGCCTTCTCACAGTCTGCAACCCGATCAAAACAGCTCCCATCCTTCCACGAAACATCCAACGAAGAACTGAACAATGTCCTTGCGACTCTGCGCAACCAACACATCATACCCGCCTACCTCACCAACGCTGAGCGCAAACTCATCTTCAAGCAAAAGAACAAGCAATCCCTGGAAGAGAACCCGCGAACAACAGAAATCGGCGACGAAGAAATCGAGCTTCAATGGATTGACAAAGTTGCCAGAACACCAGTCTCCCCTCTTGTCAAACAAGCCCTGAAGATGATCCTGCAGACCAAAGATAACTCGTGGGATAATTTGCCCT
Organism: Pseudocercospora macadamiae; assembly: GCA_012978405.1. Taxonomy (NCBI): domain Eukaryota; kingdom Fungi; phylum Ascomycota; class Dothideomycetes; order Mycosphaerellales; family Mycosphaerellaceae; genus Pseudocercospora; species Pseudocercospora macadamiae. The sequence continues at coordinate 170,402 of WRNY01000055.1, forward strand.
CCTTACTCATCGGCGTCAAGGAAACTACAGGCAAATCAGTGGGAACCGATCAGATGGAGTGGATCGTACGGAAAGCCCTCAAACAGAACAAACTCCCCATCATTTTCCGATGTCTACAGCAAGGGGAACATACAGGCATGACTCTAACACACTGGGGAGTGCTGCGTAATCTCGTCTTTGGCATCAGAGAAAAGGCCCAGAAGAGTGGATGGGAGAAGAATCACGTTGCGAATGCGCTTAAGGACTACCACAAGCTCGCAGCGTTACTGGAAACCGAGACACATGGTGGCGGCAAGTTCTTACGACCGAACGATGAGAGGAGAAAACCAGAGGTTCTGGGAGGCTTGCTTGAACTCTCTGCTGTGTATGCCTACAAGCATGCTGGTGGGGAGGATGTGGATGGTGTTGTGCAAACTTTCACTGACCGGACGTTGAGTATGCTGCAAGCGGATCTGCCGAGATACGTGAGTCGACCCACACGAGAGTGTCTTGCTCCGATCCGAACATGCTGACCTTCTCATAGCTGTCAGAGTCATTCATCACGCTCAACGAGCGGGATCCTCAATGGCCGTTCCTGCTTGCAGTCCCAATCTACCACGGGCTATCACTCGCTCAAAAGATTCTAGGAGACAGCACTCCACGTCTGGATGGCGCGCAACAATTCACATCACAGTATCAGATGATACTTGAGCGTTTGGCTGGTGAGCTGGAGGCACGGAATTCAGCAGACGGCTCGTATGATGCACAAGCGCTAGCGGCATGGAAAATGTGTATACGCGAGTAATGGAAGACCTGTATAGCAGTGGAAAAGTCAGATACCCATGTTCATAGCGCTCTGAACATCGCAGATGCAAATCGGCCTCACAAGCAAACCTTGAGAAGTGACTCCTTCCATCGAACAAGCCCAGACAAACTCGATACCATATCAGACGGACCTAAAGCACAGTCTACTGCTCAGCACTTTGCTGTACCAGTTTCTGAGCTTCAATCCCGCCGAATGGAGTGTCACGAAGACAACTTTGACTATGCACCCACGGACGGAGCCGAAAAGCGCCGCGCCATGACAGAACACGATAGTGAAGTGAACAATCTTGCAGACCAAGGTGTCGAATACATCAGTGACGAAGCCTTGTATGAGCTTGCTAGTGGCCCAGCAAACGACCGCTCCATGATCCCTTCATTCACCGATGGCGAGACAGGATTAGAAAAGAACGAGCAGGAAAAGAACGAAGAGTCCAGAAGCATCACAAACCACCAGGAGAAAATGGAGAATGAAGCGGAACCCAGAATCCCATTCTCAGACAAATTCTGGTTTGCCATGTCTTTGCTCTACAACATTATTTGGCTGGCATTCGTTATGGTTGGGACGTGGTGGGCTTGGTTTAATCGTCGTTGAGAGAGAAGAGCAAACTGAAGCCTGGCCATGTTAAGTAAGTATGGCACTTCTCAGACTCAAATTAGCACTGTCATGGCCGACCTCGACTTTATCAAAATGGACCTGAACAATTTCCTGGACGAAAATGCGACTCACCAAGACCATAGAAACCAATCTCGCGTCCGTCCTCAACCTCAGCTTGATCAGAGAACGGAGGATGTCATATACTGGACTTTCAGGGTACTTATGTACTTATGCTTTGCGTACGCGGCTTGGAGTATGATTATTGTGCCGCTTTGGTATTTGGCTTTGGCACTTTGGGGTTTGGTGAGGTGGATTTGGAACTTGGTGTGATGGCGAGAGGTAGATAAAGACAGGGCCTAGATTCTCTTGACATGATGAGGTATTTTGTTCTGGTTTGCTGTCTGAAGAGGACGCTATGGATCGCGTTACTTGGGTTGATCGAAATGAGAGGCTGAGGTTGTCGAGCTCCAAGGTGGCTGTGCTTGTGCTCACGTTGATCCTTTTTGGTGTTGTGCTCGGCGTGCTGGTGGTGGGTCGGTATTCTCGTACCGGTGGATGTTGTGGCATCAGCTGTGTTACTACCGTCTTGGCTGACTGGGCGTATGGAGCGGTGTTCATTCCTTCGTTGTGATCGTCCCCACCATCACTTTGGCGCGAGGATAAGAAAGTTGCTGCTATGTTGAGTCATTAGGTCACGGTTGCATTGATGATGTCGTCTTCTATCCTGCCACAGCATGATTCGGTTGCTTGCTCTCTACTCGCCCATTGGGTTCATAGGGTGATCTCTTGCCCAGAACTTGCAAATCTTGGTTGCTAGCAAGCTTGCTGTGGTGCCTTGCAGTCGAAAATATCTCCGCTCGGTAGCCAATGTGTTGATCGCGGAATGAATGTTGCAATGTTTGCCGCTCACAGGAGAGAGATCATGAGAGCTTGAGAGGTATATTTGCCACTGCAACCGTCGTACAATTGCATGCTCGGTCCACCATCAGGCTGCGCTCTGTATGACAAAACGTGTGTTGGGCCCACAATTTTGCGTTCGAAGATGTTGCAGGGTAGCATTCAAACCTATACTTGGTGCCCGTTTTCAAAGGTTTGGTAGTCGATGTTGCTCGCTCCTGCTATTCTTGCAAAACGGCAGTCGGTCGACGCTGGGTGATGGCTGCGTTGTGCCTTCCAGGCGACGACATAAGTAGAGGGCTGCGAGTAGCCAGGATGCGAACCTTTCTCTTGCTCCCATGCGCAATCTGCAAATCGTTAAAGCATTATCATTCGCTGAACTTCGCATATATAATCTGACGACAACCTGCAAGATATCAATTCAAAGCACACTATGCATTGCCTCACCACTTTAATCGCCTTTGCTGCTGGCGCACGAGCACTTGCCCTGCCTCAATCTCCAACGACCGGACCATCTGGCGGTTTCTCGCCCTATGCCCAGAACACCACGATCACATACTACACAGGTCTTGCAACAGCTCCAGGGACCAGTATAGGCTCAGTAAACAAGTTCGCGACCACGTCTCCTCTGGAAGGCTGCGGATTCCCCATCGGCCACGGAATCATCAAGGTAGGTCAAATGTGTATCACGTTGACTTGCGTAGTGCTGATCCGCGCCTCCAAGTCTTTGTACTGTACGGTCCTTAAGCATAGTGAGATCGCGATCGGCCAGACGAACAATGGAAGTTGCACATTCACACTATACTCCGACACTGATAGCTGCTCGGTTCTGGGGTCGGGAGAGTCCGGAGAATTAAGGTTCGGATACAACAGGCATGATATTGAGATTCCGAATGGAGAGGAGTTGACCTGTATCGGCACCGGGGTGTATGATGGAGGCAAGTTCACCAAAGCCAGCGGTGTTTGGGCTTGTGGATGATGCTAGACGACTAGAGCTGGGCTGAGTGAGGGATAATGTTCTGGTTGACGATGTGATGAGATACAGTTTGCAAGCCCTGATGCTGGTGTCGTGAAGAAGACTTGGGTATGTATTTTTCTTAAGAAAGGACAAGGGAGTAGAAGTCTGCTTGGTACGCACCTAATAAGACATGTTGCTGTGAAATTAGCTCTCACCGTTGGAGGAGTTCACCCAGCCTTTCTCAACCGTGGTAGTAACGGGCATAGCAACGCGAGGTTTCTGGCGGGCCAGACTTTTGATATGCAAGCAACCTCGCAACTGCAAGGTACCCTCGTCTGCAAAACATCCGGATGCCGGCCTCCGCCCCAGAGATTTCTGGTGCACAGCACGCGGGACGATATTGTGTTTTTCCAGTACTTCGCTTGCTTCAACAGGTGGCTTGATCCGGTGCAATATGGTGTGAGGAGAAACTACTCAGCGAGGGATGGTGTTTGGCAGAAGGACCGCGAGAAGGGCCGACGGTAATTGGAGGAAGTGGGAGGAGAAGTACGTTGACGCCGGTGCTCAACTCCGTCTGGGGAGAGCATGGGTTTTAGCGCGCGAGAGCTTTCTGGTGAGAGCTTGGGTGCCGTCCGGCTGGACTTTTGCTGCTGACGGGCAACATTGGGGTTTGCAAGTTGTGCGGCTCGTCTCAACCACACTCCATATTGAGTCCATATTGCCGTAGAAGCTCGAAATCACAATTGCACAAATATAGATGAGTAGTCGCCATTGCATTTCGTTTGTAAACGGTTTGTCTCTCAGCACAAAGAACGGAGAAGCTTGCGACGTCACTCCGCGCCACGCGATCCGAGCTCCAACAGGTCACCACCCTCTCACTTTACCATTGGCAGTAGCTTTAGCATTGCTACTACTGCGTCCTCTCCACCTTCCACGCTCTCACGCACCTGCCAGTAGACACATCTTTTTGGGAGATCTGAGCAACATCGCCACGCGAGACTGTCTTGATCGGCAGCACAGAGGTACGCCAACACCGAACAATTCTCCCCAACACACTCCGCACACCGATCGTGGAGATGCCCCAGCGCTGTGCATCACCGCGCATCTGAAGACCCACCTGCCAATTCGTGGTAGTCCATCAGGCCCGAACCGACCCACTGACTTATATCCCAAGCAATCCTCCAACCGAGACACAGCTCTCGTTCACAACATACGCTCTCAGTTCAGTCTTTACCATCTACTCTCTAGCAATCTGCAATCATGGGCGACGAACCAAAGCGAGACGTGCACAACCATGTGCTTTTCGAAGTGGCTACCGAAGTTGCCAACCGAGTCGGCGGAATCTATAGTGTGCTCAAGTCGAAAGCGCAGGTAACGACAGCCGAGTATGGCTCAAGCTACACACTGCTGGGTCCTCTAAACCGCGCTTCGGCCGCGGTTGAGGTCGAAGAGGTCGAGCCACGAGATCCTGCTTTAATTGCTACAATCAAGAGCATGAACGAGCGAGGCATTCAGACGCTATACGGCAGATGGCTTATCGATGGTGCACCGCGAGTGCTGCTATTCGACACTGGCACTGGGTACTACAAGCTCGACGAGTGGAAAGGCGATCTATGGTCGACTGCGGGTATTCCCAGTCCTCCAGATGACCACGAGACCAATGAAGCCATCGTTTTTGGCTACTTGATTGCGTGGTTCTTGGGCGAGGTGAGCCAGAAATGGAGAATTGGTCACGCGGAGCTACACAGCTAACAGTTGCCAGTACGTCTATCACGAGAAAGAGCGCGCCGTCATCGCACAATTTCACGAGTGGCTTTCAGGTGTTGCATTGCCTCTCTGCAGAAAACGAAAGATCGATGTCACGACCATTTTCACAACCCACGCCACATTACTAGGCAGATATCTCTGCGCCGGCTCGGTTGATTTCTACAACAACCTGCAGTACTTTGATGTCGACGCAGAAGCCGGAAAACGTGGTATCTACCACAGATATTGCATTGAGCGAGGCGCTGCACATTCAGCGGACGTGTTCACCACCGTCAGTCATATCACGGCTTACGAGAGTGAGCATTTGTTGAAGCGGAAACCGGACGGCGTGCTGCCAAACGGTCTCAATGTGAAGAAGTTCTCCGCAACACACGAGTTCCAGAACTTGCACCAGATGAGCAAAGATCGCATCACTGAGTTCGTGCGAGGACACTTCTATGGCCACAACGATTTCGATCCCGAGAAGACTCTCTACTTCTTCACTGCTGGACGATACGAGTACAGAAATAAAGGCGTGGACATGTTCATTGAGTCGCTAGCTCGATTGAACCACAAGATGAAGGCTGCTGGCTCTGACATGACCGTCGTTGCCTTCTTGATTTTCCCAGCACAGACACAATCTCTGGCAGTCGAGGCACTCAAAGGACAAGCTGTGGTGAAGTCGCTCAAGGATACGCTAGGGCACATTGAGAGAAGTATTGGCAAGAAGCTTTTCGAAAAGTCAATTTCATGGCACGAAGGACAAGATCCGCCTGATGAGAAGGACCTTTTGAGCTCTCAGGACAAGATTATGTTGCGAAGACGACTCTTTGCAATGAAGCGACACACACTCCCGCCGATCGTCACACACAACCTGGTCAACGACACCGAAGACCCGATTCTCAACCAGCTGAGACGCTGCCAGCTTTTCAACCACCCCTCCGATCGAGTTAAGGTCATTTTCCATCCCGAGTTCCTTAGCTCCGGTAACCCCGTGCTTCCTATGGACTACGACGATTTCGTACGAGGAACACATATGGGTATTTTCAGCTCATACTACGAGCCATGGGGCTACACACCGGCGGAATGCACAGTTATGGGCGTCCCTTCAATCACCACCAACCTCTCTGGATTCGGCTGCTACATGGAGGAGTTGATCGAGAACGCTGCAGACTATGGCATTTACATCGTGGACAGAAGATTGAAGGGTGTCGACGACAGCGTGAATCAGCTTTCTGAGTTCATGTACGAGTTTACAAAGAAGAGCAAGCGACAACGAATCAACCAGCGCAACCGAACAGAGCGCTTGAGTGACCTTCTAGACTGGAAGCGCATGGGGATGGAGTACGTCAAGGCACGGCAACTGGCCTTGCGAAGAGCATACCCAGATGGCTTCCAGGATGGTGAGGATGAGCCTGGGTTCTTCGATGGTACGGAAAACATTAAGATCACCCGACCGCTCTCTGCACCTGGCAGCCCAAGAGATAGGAGTGGTATGATGACACCAGGCGACTTCGCATCGATACAGGAAGGCCGTGAAGGCCTCAGTACCGAGGACTATATTGCGTGGAAGCTTCCTGAGGAGGTAAGACCAGCTTCGTCACCAATTAAGATTGGTGAATGTGCTAACAACCATCGCAGGAGGAACCTGAAGACTACCCGTTCCCACTCACACTGAAGCAAAAGACGAAGCAAGCGTTGGCAGAGCAAGGCATGGCCGGCAGCGGAACGGGAACACCGACTATGGTCAACGGTAATGGTGCCGGTACGTCTCTACCTATTCGTGAGCCACCAGCTGCGCAATAGTACTGACAGCCTCCAGCTCCTGCATAGTGTCTCTCGAGGAGTTCAAGAAGAAGAAAGCGTGAAGAAATTGGATCGAAAAATTGTGGTTCGGATCATCAGCACGAGCACTTGTGCATGCATATTGCATTCGTTGTACGAGCAAGTAAAGATGGAATATGGCAATTTTGTTTCGGTCTTTTGAGCGCTCCCATACTGTATTCAATTGTAGTCATATATCCAAAAGGGAAGCGATTTGATATGGTCTTTGTTCAACAAGTTGTCCCTCCTTCCTTCTGCTTGCACAAATCGTAATCGTAGTCCTGAGGCAAGCACGGAATCACGCTTTCGGCCCGAGATTGAGGCCGCAAGGGCCCATGTCGCGTAAGAAACCTTTCACCACTTCACCTTCATGTTGCGAATGTTGCGATGAGTCCAAATGATTATCTTTCTTGTCTATCAGCTTTCTGACTCTTGCATGATAACGAGTTCCTTCGATGTCTTCGATTAGCAAGCACAATATATACCACGGACGAAATGAGCGGACTTGCGAGTTCTCGCATCTCATGGCGGGTACGCCATCGACCTGTGACCGGCACTCGGCACCAAAGCGCGGAGATACTGCAGCACAAACGCCTTGAGATTGCTTGGAATGCGCGTTGATACGTGGGAAACAATGGACTTATGCAAGTATGCCGACCTCGTGGCCGCCTTGGTATATACACGCCATCGCAGCTGTGACAATGGACGATGGCATCCATCAGCGTTCTCGACGTATAACGAATAATTCTGACGCCGAAGATGGCCACGGACGAGCAACAGACGCCTCCCAGGGAGCAGCCGTGGAGTGGACGCGGGGCACGAGAATCCGGCTTGAGTAGCAAAGCCAGTCTATCTCCGGTCGACGACGAGAAGAAGGATATTGAGGCCCAGGCCGACACTGGAGATGCCGATGTGAGTGCAGAGCCCGAGACCGCACAACCACCGAAGGACCCAAATCTGGTCGAATTCGATGGCCCAAGCGACCCAGATGATCCAAGAAATTTCAGCACCAGAAAGAAGGCCGCCGCTACTGTTTCCATGGGCTGGATGACTTTCGTAGTCACTTTCTCGAGCTCCATCTTCGCCGTTGCTATCGAGCCCATCTCTGCCGAGTACAATGTCAGTACTGTTGTAGCGACCCTCGGTGTCTCTCTATTCCTGCTCGGATTCGTTCTAGGACCTGTGTGTTTCGGCCCTGCGAGCGAGATCTGGGGCAGACGAGTCCCTCTATTTGCTGGCTATATCTGCTTCGCAATCTTCCAAATTCCTGTCGCCGTTGCTCAGAATGTGACTACTATCATGGTATGCCGCTTCTTGGGAGGTTTCGCTGCATCTGCGCCTCTTGCAGTCGTCGGAGGAGCGATGGCAGATATGTGGGGTCCGATTGAACGAGCATATGCTGTTTGCGCATTTGCAGCTGGCGCATTCTCAGGTCCTGTCGCTGGTCCCATCATGTGCGTATTCCCATCGGTGACGATTATACGAAACATTTGCTGACTTCAAGCAGTGGAGGCTTCGTGACTGAGAGCTATCTGGGTTGGAGATGGACGCAATGGATAGTAAGTGAAGCTGAAGAATGCCGTCAGAAAGACTGCTGACTGTACACAGACCTTGATTATGGCTGCCCTCTTTGGCATCATTGGTCTGATCGTCATTCCTGAAACGTCAGCACAACGAATCCTTCAGATGCGTGCCAAGGAGATGCGATATCGAACACAGAATTGGGCCCTGCATGCGAAAGCCGATGAGAACAGGATCACTTTCAACACGATATTCACCATCTACCTTGTGAGACCATTCAAGATGATCGTCCAAGAGCCAATCTTGGCATTGATCACAGCATACATGTCATACCTGTACGGAGTCCTGTACCTACTCTTTGAAGCCTTTCCGATCTCATTCCACCAAGAGCGTGGCTGGAGCCTGGGAGTCTCTGCGTTGCCATTTGCGGCTATCATTGTAGGCATCATCATGGGTTCGGCACTTATGAGCTACTCGGCAGCTACGAACTTCAAGCGAGCATTCATCAAGCACGGGAAAATCATACCTGAGGAACGACTTCCACCAATGATAATTTGCGCAATCATTCTTCCTGCGGCATTCTTCTGGTGGGCTTGGACTTCGAACCCAAACATTACTTGGGTGCCACAAGTCATTGCCTCAGCGTTCCTCGGCATGGGCATGCTTGTCACGTTTTGGCAAGGCATCAACTACATCATCGATTGCTACGGCTTTTACAGCAACAGCGCCATTGCCGTGAATACGTTCATCAGATCTATAGCTGGAGCGGCCTTCCCACTGTTCGCTTCACAGATGTATCACAATCTTGGCGTGCCATGGGCGACCACCTTGCTCGGCTTCATCTGTCTCGCATTCGTTCCTGGACCAATCTTATTTTACAAGTACGGTGCGCGAATAAGAGCTAAATCAAGGTTTACGCCCACTGGTTGAAACAGGAGGACAGGAACAACCACAACCAGGTTCCCACTACACATGTGATGGAATTGACGGAATCTATACCTCAACCAGGAAATGAGCTGACTGCAGCGGCCCACAGATCTGCAGATACCCCGCCTAGTGGAGAAGACCACGACCACAGCAGCTGTCAGCTCAGGTCTACGCCCAAGACGATGGCCGATCGAGCTGAGCGCAGGTCAGTGACTGACTGTATCAAGTTATAGGGACATACAGCTGCTGAGAAGGCAAGTGTGAAGGTATTGATGTAAACAAATATGCAATATGGAAAAACTATTTCTAGCCGGTCCTCATACCAGAGTGTGCAGCTCAAGATAAAGCCCAACGCCTCTTCTCTTGAACCCAGGCTAACAACATCAGTGAACAGGTATCATAAGAATACAATCCAAAAACAAAAATGCCAGTTATGGATAGAAGGGTACCGTTGTCATCCCTCTCAATCATTACTGTCGTTTAGAACACTGTCCTGTGTCTCTCTTTAGTTATTGAACTGCTTCATCATATCACCCTTGACTTTCTCCATAGCATCCTTGAATCCTGCCTCGTAAGCAACATCCATCTTCCTATCTGTCGTGAACTTGGATCCTCCTCCACCAGATCGGTCATTGTCTCTGCTGTTGTTATTGTTATTGTTGCGACTTCCTCCTCCGCCACCATAGCCTCCACCACCGCCACTATATCCGCCACCACCAGAGGAGCCTCCTCCATATCCTCCTCCACCTCCCGAGGAGTGACCACCTCCATAGCCACCTCCCCCACCTCCGGAAGAATGGCCACCGCCATAACCTCCGCCTCCACCGGAGTTTCCTCCGTACCCACCGCCACCTGAGCTACCGCCTCCGTAAGACGAATTGCCTCCGGATCCGCCTGAGGAACCTCCGTAGCCTCCAGAACTCATTGAGGATGAATTGTTGTTGGAAGAGCCATAGCCTCCTCCTCCGCCGGAGTTGCCACCGTATGAGGATCCACCTCCGGAGTTGGAGTTGGTGCCTCGGGAGTTTCCGCCCATTGAGTTCATGCCGCCGGTGTTGGAGTTGGAGTTGCTGTTTGAGTTGGAGTTGGAGCTGTTCGAGTTGGAATTGGAGTTGGAGTTGTTGTTATTGTTGTTTGCTCGTGCAGGTGAGGAGCCCTTGTTGGAGTTGTTATTGTTGCTCGAAGAATTCGAATTCGAGTTGGAGTTGCTGTTCGAGTTGTTGTTATTCCCACTCGCAGTACTCGCGTAGGAAGAGCTGTTGTTGTTATTGCTGCTGTTCGAAGAGTTGGAATTCGAGTTACTGTTCGAATTGCTGTTACTGTTGCTGTTCTTGTTTGAGTTGTTTGAATCAGAAGACGATGACTTCGAGCCAGCGCCGAAATCCTGTATGGCAGTATTCATCGACGCGATATGCTTAGGAGAGAGAGAAATCAGGACGAGCTCTGAAACGGCTGGTTCCTCTCGCACTTAAAGTGCCCGCCGCACTCCTTCTCGTTCGTCCTGCGAGATGACATCGTGGAGGTTGTTAATGCCTAATGACATAGGTGTGGTGGTGTTTGAGTCAGTTGCGTGCATACAGACCATTGTCAGTGTGAAGTCGGGACCAGTGCGCCGCTACTCCTCACTTGATTCGTTTTGGCTTGGAACTTTAACCGAGGTTGGATTAGTGGGTTGGGATCTGCAGGCACTTTCAACTCTATCTTCATCATCACCTTTTCCATCGAATTATTCGTGGGTGAGAAGCAAGTCCGGTGCACCAGTGTTCGAGTTCTTCAGCTTGTGCCTTGACAGAGAAGACTTGTGGCTGAAGAGCTGAAGATGGCGGATCATACGACTACCATTCCACGGAAACTTTGGTCTCCGCCGAATCCTACGGCTACTTTGGCTTACAAGTTCATGCAAGAGATCAACCGTAAGCGTGAAACGAAGCTCGAGACATGGAATGACCTGCATGCTTGGAGTGTAGAGAATCGTGCTGCATTCTGGGAAGAAGTGTTACTGCAACATCCACTGGTCTATGGTGGATCGTACAAGCAAGTCGTTGATGAGAATGCTCGCATGGACAGCGTGCCTCCCTGGTTCGATGGACTACAAGTGAACTTTGCTGAGAACTCTCTGCTTTGGCCTGATGCCAAAGATCCGAGCAAGTCGACTACATTCAGGAAAGAAGACCACAGGATAGCTTGTACGGAAGTCCGGGAAGGTGCAACAGAGATTACACCATGTACCTGGAAAGAGCTTCGGGAGCGAACTGCTCTACTTTCCAATGCCATGCGAGCTAGGGGTATCAAGAAAGGCGATCGAGTTGCCATTGTGGCGTCGAACAGCATCGACACCTTGGTTGTGTTCTATGCAATCACTTCTCTTGGCGGAATATTCTCAAGCTCGTCTACCGATATGGGAACGAAAGGCATCCTTGATCGTCTTCGCCAGATTAAACCCAAGTATGTCTTCATTGATGACTGGGCGTTATACAACGGCAAGACTTTCGATCTACGTGAAAAGATGAACGACATCGTGGCCGGAATGGAAGGCGTCTCAGAACTTCAAGGCCTGGTCAGCATGCCAAGAACGCAAGGGAAGCCCCTAGATGTGTCCAAAGTCAAGAGCTGCGAGACACTGTCTTCATTCTTGGAGTCAGCCAACGGCGATAAGACTCTCCGTTTCGATCGTGTGGGTTTCAACGATCCCTTCCTTATAGTCTATTCCTCAGGAACGACCGGCATGCCGAAATGCATCACCCACAACATCGGCGGCGTCCTCCTCAACGCTCGCAAAGAAGGCAACCTCCACCGTGACTTCTCCGCGTATGATCCCGTCGTACTCCAATACACCACCACAGGCTGGATCATGTACCTATCATCCTGTCTCTCCCACGTCAAAGGCGCCCGAGCAATCCTCTACGACGGCTCCCCTTTCCAACCAGACCTAACCACATTTCTCAAACTAGTCGAATCCCAAGGCGTCACGGACCTTGGAATCTCTCCACGCTACATGCAAACATTAGCAACAGCAAAACCACCCATCCTCCCTCGCGAAATCGTAAATCTAAGTAAACTCCGCAGAGTCATCAGCACCGGTATGGTCCTCTCCGAAGCCCAATTCGAATGGTTCTACGACTCTGCGTTTCCCCCACACGTCCAACTAGACAACATCTCAGGCGGAACCGATCTAGCCGCATGCCTAACCATGGCCAACACCATGCAACCCGTCTACTGCGGCGGCTGCGTCGGTCCCGCACTAGGAATGAAAGTCGAAGCATACGACCAAACCATCGAAGGTGGAAGAGGAGTCAAAGGTCGTGCACTACCCCATGGTGAAGCGGGAGAATTAGTCTGCTCCAAAGGTTTCCCTACCCAACCCGTGAAATTCTGGGATGATGTTGATGGATCCAAGTACTTCAAAGCATACTTTGAGAAGTACGATAATGTCTGGACACATGGAGATTTTATAAGCTTCCATCCCAAGACAGGTGGAGTCTGGTTACATGGGAGAGCAGATGGCGTGCTGAATCCCAGCGGCGTAAGATTCGGCAGTGCGGAGATTTATAATGTGATTGAGATGAATTTTGTCGAAGATATACAAGACAGTATCTGTGTAGGTCAACGACGACCAAGAGACATGGATGAAAGCGTCATGCTTTTCTTGCTAATGAAACCCGGGAAGAAATTCACGAGCGAGCTCGTACAGCAAGTCAAGGATGCGATTGCTAGGGATTGTGGAAGGAGATGTGTGCCGAAATATGTTTTTGAGACACCTGAGATTCCGGTAAGTTTCTCCTTCCTCACCCTACCACCCTCACTAATATATTATTGCAGACAACAATCAACCTCAAAAAAGTCGAATTACCAGTAAAACAAATCGTTTCCGGGAAAACGATCAAGCCGAGTGATACGCTTGCCAACAAGGCTTGTCTTGATTTTTACTATCAGTTTGCTGAGGTTGAGAAGTTGATAGAGCCGAAGAGTAAGCTTTAGCAGACACGAGATACGAAATCTAGAATAGAAGGCATGGCCATACGCATAACGTAGATCATATTCCTCCTTACACCAGGAACTGACTCCCGGTGCCTGCATGAGTGACGAAGAGACCTGTCAGGTACCCACGACTCTAGCGGATGCGGATGTTTCATGATTGACGAACGCATTGTCCAGATGCGTAGATCAGAGATAAGGACAAAAGGCGAGAATCGAACATTCGGTCCTGCAGAGATCCCGCACAGCTGTTCTTCTTCTAAGCAAAAGGTGAATGAATGTGTTATATAATAATCTTACTCTACCTCTAGCAAGACTCAAACCAAGAATCGAAGAATCAATCGCTTTTCGCACCAAATCCACAATCACAAACTACTACCATGATTGAAAAGATCGTATGTCCTGTGTCGACGTCCCACACCCCACCACACCTTGATTCGAGTCGTGTCGTCAAAACCCAAACGAGTCAACACGCACAGCCAACGACGTCATAACCATTCCACGAGTCATGTCCACAACAGCGTCAGTCTGACCCAATGCTACACTTACTCCATGTAACCCTTCGGTCCACAAACAGTCGTAGTGTAAGGCTTCTTAGTCGTGTAGGCTTTGGTCGAGAGGGTGGTTGTTTTGATAATACTCTTGCTCTGGAAATTGTCAAAAGTCAGCAAAACCGCCCTTCCATCCATCCTCTTTCTTTCGATATTAAACTCACCTTATCAGTAACACTCCCCGTCTTCGTCTCCTCCACAATTTTCGTAACCGTACTAGTATACTTGCTGGTCTGCACCCCATCCTTGACAATCGTCGTAGGGTACACTTTCTGCGTAGTGTATGGCTTAGAGATGACAGTCGTGTCTTCCTTATACTTTGTCACGACAACAGGGAAGCTGGTAACGGTGGTCTTCGTGGACCACGAGGTTTGGACATGAGGTTTCTTGATGGTGCTGGTAGTGAGATGGGTTCCGGTGTAGGCCTTTGTGATGGTTGAGGTGACGGTTGTGGGCTTCTTGATTACGGTGACGATGGTGGTTGGGATTGCTTTGGTGCTGGCGGAGGTGATCTGACAGGTTCAATGTTAGGGCTTGGCGATGAGTAGAAGCAGAGTGGGCTATGGTTCTTACAGTGGTGTACTTTGTATATGGCACTTCGGTGGTGTAGGACTTCACGCTTGTGATGGTGCTGTATGCTGTGGACTTGCTGTAGCCAATGCTGATGGAGCAGGTATCCTTGGTGCTTGACTTTTTGGTGGTAGTGGTGGTTGTGCCATACTGCGCTGGCGTGGTATTGCCCGGGAGAGCGTTTGCGAAGCCGCTGAGGGCAAGGAGAGCGACAGTGGCGAGTTGAATTGGTGAATGCATTTTGTCGGCTGAATGATTGTGATGGCTTACTGCAGAAGCTATAACGAAGGTGTGTCCGGCTTGAGAGGAGGTAGAATGCTGGCTTCGTTGAGAAGATGCTGATGCTGATGAAGAACAGATAGAGGTCGAATTGCAGGACGTCTTTATACCTCGTCGACCTCGAGAGATGCACGCCTTCTCGACGAGGTCTTCATGCACACTCTGTACGGAAATTCTGCTTCCGCGAGAAGCATAGCAGAATATTGGCTCAGGACGCCACGGCTCATCATGTCTCCTAGGCTGGCCATCCAATCGATTGGCTCAACTGACCATCATTGACCAGTGAGGGGGGATGATTGACGGGAAGCGGAGCGACCATGTTGTGCTCTATTGACCTGATGAACGTCTTGTGAGGCATGTCCGAGCATCGTAAATGCGCCTTGGCGACAATTCGAACGACCAGCAATTAGAATCGCCTGACGAGGAATTGCCTCTACAGGTAGCCGCACCTCGTGGCAATTGCATATCAGGCGTCCTGGACCAGAAGGAGGGCTTCCCAAACAGGTATTGTGGCAGTCTTCTGTGCAGATTCATACTAAAGACCACAAGGTTGAAGATCATCGCGCAGCCCATTTGTGTAGTACCAGCAGTGGTTTGTGCCCGGAACAAGCTTCTCGTTCCAAGAATAGTGGGTTCAAACGTGGACGTCCGTGAGCGGGTTGTTGCACGTGCACGTGTTTTTGGATTAGGCTCACCCGTTCCTGATGTTGGTCAGAAGCACGAGATGCGGCACGACATGGCTCCTGGCTTCGCTACTGCAATGTCCGGCGAGTTTCTTGGCTCGGGATGCCGATCGACGGCTGAAGATGCGGAGTGCATATGTACCGATGCCTTGAATACGGTTTCACCACACGGGCTGACCAGGTCCGATCTTCCAGAAGACACTCTACGCGCCATTTTGCGCCTCTCGGGTTCGATGGTTCGCGTGGCTTCAGTGTGACATATGGCGTTCGAAAATGTGAATCTTAGCGTACCAGTCCTGTTCGTGGCATTCAGCATCACGGTTGAAAGCAGCCCTTGCGTTGTCGTGTTGTCGAGGGGTGGATGCTAGAACAGGAAGTCAATTGCAACTGCAGTGGACTCTTGGCTTCCCATGTATTGTACGAGTTCCAGATTGCTCTCCTGCACGTATCTGCACGGCCCATGTAAATCATTGTCATAGAAATCGGAGATGTATAGTACCTGCAGGACGCCAAATTTGGGATCGCCAAAACAACCACTGGCATAATCAAGCATTGCCTTTGGCTTTCCACCCAGATCTAAGGAAAAGTCTCGGCAAGTTTGATAGATGTCAGTGAAGTTGTGGCGACTTGGACCAGGCCCATCGCTTGATTTATTCCTGACAATAGCTATATTGTGTAGGAGGGTATGGCACTTCGTTCTCACACCGTGTGCGTGGGTCAGCCCCAGATTCGCTTCTCCAGTCTTGGCCTACGGAACATGCATCGCATTCTCGCAGTGCAGTGAAGCAGCGCCACTAGTTGGCATAGTTGATGCGCGTTAAGGCGATGCAATCCCTCGTACACCACGTCAGTCGATGCGGTCAGCACGGGTGTCAGGAGCAAACGGTCTGTGAGGTGTACCTGCAGACCTCGAAATCCTACGCTGGCGAATGCGAATGGCTGGTGTTTGCATGCACTGGTCGTCCGACAAATCCAACCCAAGCCTAGATGTTGCCTGATGTCGAGATCAGGAGGCTGACACCAAATTTGAAGCTCTCCGTGGCCCTCTGCTGGTACGGTGTGAGCAGAGTGTGACATCGCGTATGGATGTCTCGTTTTCTCTCGTGATATTCTCGTCGATGTTCGCTGATTAGGCGAGGCCTGCGAATGCTCCTCATTCGCACTGTATTGCACAGCACCGGCCAAATTGTAACTCGACATGCCGGTGCAAAGTTGGCGAGTGGCGCAAGTGCTCGCTCGTTCACCAGCGTCTTCCCGTTTGCGTTGCGCTCTTCCCTCAAGCCTGAGCCATTTCCTCATCCTTTGCCACTGGCGCATTCTCCTCCTCCTTCGCATGTCCATTTTCTCCACCTGCCAGAATCTTGGTCTTCACCTTCTCATCAATTGGTCCTCCTGGAGTGTAGGAGACAATCTCGCCCTGCTCGTCCACAAACTCGAATCGATAGCGGCTGAGGTAGTGTGGGATGGCGCTCAATTGAGGGCCATAGCGCTGGCTGTTGTCATATAGCTCAAAGAGTGGCACAGCCAAGAGCTTCATGTTCTTGGGCACGCTCAGCACTTTCGCCCTGGGCAGCTGGATGAAGTAGAGCTTCTTACACTCTTTCGGTCTCGTGACGTGCGGCGGCAGGAACGGGTACATGAAGGTCTCGAAGTTGGGGCGATACCATTGCGCGAGCGTGTCGGCCACGTTCCAGTCCAGGTCTGCTTCCTCTTTGGCGCTGAGTGAGCCCGTGGGTGCAAGACGTTCGTTCAGACGCACTTTGAAGCCTTCGATCTCGTCGACGTCGTGCGGAAGGTAATCGCCGGGTCTGTACACGTCAGTATTGTAAGGTACGCGTCCTATATGCCAATATTGATATACACACAGCTTGAAGAAGGCATTGGCAATCTGGAGCATCAGCACGTGCGGGTGGTTATGCTCATGGCAGACCAAGATGCCTTCGCACGTCCTCCGCATGCCATACTTGTCGTAGTATTCTTCCAATCTACGCAGCCGGTCCTTCACTGATGGATCTTCCTCTGGCTGCGTTTCTTTGGTGCCGAATGTGTAGTTGCTGAGAGGATACAACCGGATCGTGGGCTGCTGGCGCTCGTCAAATGGGAGACTTGTTTTGGGTGGGATAGACGAGAGTTGATGCTCTGGCGGGATGGTCGCCATCTTGACTGCGATCTGTCGATATTGATGTGTAGAATACGAGTGTTGGAGCTCTTAGGTAAGTCGCTGCTACCAGAGCTCCGCGATGCTCGAATGGGGCTAAACTCTATTCGTCGGCGCACCTGCCACGCCATCCCACATCCCTGTCTGTGCCTGATGGCCAGCAGACCTGCGATTACGGAGTGATCAGTGATATCAACCTATTCTCCCAGATACACATACATATACACTATCATCGATACGAGAATATACAAATATACACCCAAAATGTGCCGGTGAGTCCAGTTCATGAACATTCATTCACTTCACACGCCAAGTCCGGTAACCTAATCTCCCCTACCCTGGTCATGGTGTGGACCGAGCTTGAGTATCACATGTGGTGGCAATTCCTCTTCACAAAATCATCCCCAGATCCTATCCAAAGGCACCCCTTCAACCGAATACTAACTCCACCTCCACAGCTGGTTCGCCTACCTATCCCCAACCGAACCCTGTCTCCTCGAAGACGTCCTCATCTCCCCGAAACACTCCCTAGTAAAACAAGTCTCAGACCACTACCTACCCAAACTTCTTCCCCATGGCCCCAATGAGGACGACAACGATGACGCAGAGAACGACGTCAAAGCCCGCAACATTGTCTATAACTTCGACGGCTTAGGGATCGCCTGGTACACATCCTCCAACGCCGACTTCGAACTCGGCGCAACAGGCCAAAGTGCCGATGGAACTCAAAAGGAGGTACACTTCTCTTCCTCCTGCGATCCGTACATATGGATTGATGATTCCCAGGGCCTCCGACCAGCCCTCTACAAAACAATCCAACCACCCCTCCACGATTCCAATTTTCTATCAATTTGTTCAAATACAGAAACCCGAGTTCTTTTCGGACATATACGTGCAAGTTCCGGCTCAGCAATCGCACATGTGAATAACCACCCTTTTGTCTTTGGAAGACATACATTCATGCATAATGGCGCAGTCTCAGATTTCTTGAAAATAAAAAAAGATGTTGTGAATGAGTTGAGTCAGGAGGCGTATGAGATGGTGCAAGGAGGGACGGATTCGGAGTAAGTCTGAAATCCCAATCATCACCGCAGGTTATGTTTTTCTAATTGACGTTGTAGACACCTCGCGGCCCTTTACATGACCTACCTCACACCTACCTCCGAATTCGAAGAACTCTTCTCAATCGAAACCATGATCTCAGCTCTAAACCGCGCAGTCGCCACAATAATCTCCCTCCAACACAAAACCCTCGGAGCCAACAAACGTCCCAACTCCCTCAACCTCTGCGTCACAGACGGAATAAAACTCATCGCCTATCGATTCCGAAACCACCGCACATCTCAACCCCCATCATTGTGAGCGTTCCCTCTTCGTTGTCTAAGACATATTTCTGACGATTATCAACAGGTACTACTCAACAAAAGCCGGCACAACCCTAAACCGAAAATACCCAGATAACGCAGACGGAGTCCAGCGTCCGAAACGCGAGATTGGGATCCCGGAGGAGAAACATGGCGAACATTTAATCGTAGCGAGTGAGCCGAGCACGTATAAAGAAGAAGATTGGGAATTGATTGGGAAGAATGAGTGTTTGTTGGCGGGGCCGGATGGGGTTTTTGAGGTGAGGAGTTGTCCTTATGCGGAGGGGTGGGATGCGGAGGATTAGATGATCATAGAATTTCTGATTTACGTGCGTGCGATTGTTACTCAATCGTCCTCTTCTCATTCCAAGGTGGTAAGTCCCTCCAAAGCGATTGCCTACTCTCCTGATGTGTATCAAATTGTTTCCTGATCTTACTGGCCAATTGCCATTCTTCAGTTCCGAATGAGTCCTGGTCCCAATCTTTCACAATAGAAACAATCTCCTGCAAAAGCCCATCTGATTTCGTAACACCGTGCCTATTTGCTTGCTGCACATCTCTACTACCCCAAATATGGACATCGAGTTGATACTTTTCTCGAATCAACTGGCGAAGATAGCGTATGTCCTTGCTGGAGGCGATGTGTCTTTTCTTGGAGATACGATCCTCTGGCAGTCGGTGCTCTTGTTCAAGCTGTCTTTTGGAGACCACCTGCTTTGCAGGTCGCTCGAAGGTTGCTGGACTTGATGGGTTGGCACGTCCGGTGACCGTGCTAGGCGAGCATTCTTCGAGCGTCATCGCTCTTGCTGGCAATCCTGACTCAGCCGTTGGGCTTGATGAAATGTTTGTAGACTGGTGAGCGACCTGGTATGGCTGCATTCGGAGAGATAGTCCCAGCACTTCAGTCTCTATTGAGACTCGATGTAGGCCAAGCGATATTTCCTGCCTGGCGAAAAATAACGACTTAGAGAAGACCTTCACCCGTTCAGCATATTGAACGAGCGTCGAAAGGGTTGTGGTTCTTGCCGGTGGCGTTGGGCCAATCGGGAATCCATGCTTGCCAAATTGCTTGAGACCTGCTTTGTGGACATTCGCGAGAGCGTTTGATCTCGGACAGCAGTGACAAGTAGCATGGTCGTTCAGAGAGCCGTCGCATCGCTGTTTTGAGCAGAGCTTACCAACTACCTGGTCTGCTGTTGGTCGCTTGTCAGGCTTCTTGGCAAGCATGCCTCCGGTCACAGATAGGATGCGTCTTTGACATTCGCTCAGTTTCTCACGATTGAGCGCTTTAAGCCATCCGAGGGCGTCAGGTATGCGTTGATGGTAAGCAGTCTTATGAGATACTTCATTGAAGCGGAGAGTTCGATGCAGCTCTTCCAAAGAATGCCCCAGGCCAACGGTGATCATTTCGGTGTACACACATCCCAGAGAGAACATGTCGGCGCTCCTGCCCCGTTCTCGCTGCGCAGCAACTTCAGGAGCGCAGTACTTCGGAGTCATGAATGCACCACCCACAGATTGCGATTGACAATCTGAAAAGTCCAAAGACGTCCCAAAGTCGGTCAGCAAGACTTTGCCACGGCTGATGAGGATGTTCGCTGGTTTGATGTCTTTGTGCCTGCAACGCATTCGATGCATGTATGCGAGCGCCTCTGCCAAAGACATGAACCAGTCTGGCAGATATTGCTGCAGTTCGGGGAATCGTCCAGGGTCCGCGAGGTATTGTCTTAAATCAGAGTCTGCAACAGGCGACATGATGATGTTGAAGGCTGACTTGTCATAGTAAGCTGCAACGAATTGGGCAATATGCGGATGATTGAATCTACGCATAATCTCAATCTCGTCGAGGTACCGGTTATGGAGCTTTTTGTGTGTCGAATTACGCAACACAATCTTTCGTGCAAACATTGAGCTGCTCGTTACTGTCCTAGAAGACCGTAGCTCCACTTTGTCGACAAAGCTGTATGCACCCTGGCCAAGCGGCTCCACGTGGTGAAAGGTCACTCGCTGCTGAGCCCAAGTCTGCACCGTTGCCAAGTGATTGTAGTCGCACGTGAAGTGCCATATCGGCTGGTTCGCCTCTGTTGAGCGGCCCAACACAATAATGAGATCTGCAGTCTGGTAAATATATTCAAGCGAGTTCTTGGACATACTCGAATTGCAAATGATGTCGATCCAGATGTACCGGAATCCCATTTTCCGCGTGAGGCGTATGCCAGCTTGCAAGATCTCAGGAAACTTCTCCAAGGGAGGCATCCGAGCAGAATCCTGCCCCCCTGAGACGAGCAAGTCTCCGTCAATAACTCGCTCAAGATCCAGTGGATCATATCTCAATGCCAGAAACTTTTGCTTTGATTGTGTTCGGACGAGCTGAAGTTCTGTGACGTCCAGGAGAGACAACGTAGACTCTTGCCGGCAGCTCTCGAGCTCTTTGCCTGTGTCTTCTGCTTGACCACTACCAGACCCATTCTCGGAATGTACCGATCGCGTCGTGCTACCTTCTGTGGAGTCCCTTGACTTGTACTGAGATTCAGGCGTAGACCTCGGGGCATGCTTGGGCCACGTGCTTGGTGCTCGATCAGGACCTGGTCCTCCTTCTCGCTTCTTAGAGGGTCCTGGAAGACCCGGGTCATCTGGTGGCGCGTCAAGACTGCCAGTCGGATCGGACTCGAAATGTGCGATGTAGTGATCATTTCGCTCCTTCCAAGACGTGAAGTAGTAATTGCAAGGCAGATCCGTGCCAGTCGGGACGAAATTGCAATATCTGATAAAGCTGGCTGTGCAATGGACTTGTGAACGATCCCGCAGCTCACTTGGGTTTGTCTCAGCCGGATGTATAGCGCTTGCGTGTGGTAGAAACTTGTCCTTGCGGCACGTGATGAACGGGTTCTCAGCACTTCCCTCATCAAGGTCTTGATCGCGGCAAGAATCGCAGATCCAGAATTTCTGCGGCTGCTTCTTTTCCTCATGCCTCTCCCAAGCATCTCGAGATGCTGTGGAATAGCCACAATTCCAAGTGCAAATTAGTCTGCCCGTAGACTTTCCAGCAGAGCAACTCTTGCTGTGAGCTCTTAAGATGTAGTCCTTGACAAGTGCATCTAGCGCAGGATCGACATTCGGAGTTGATGCTGGTGCAATGCTTATTACTGACGCTGGCACCTGAGACTGACTTTGCAGCTTCAGATTGTCACCGTACCACATTGCTACTTTCCCTGAATGAACAGCCATAGTGTCAGTGAGAAATTTGATCATATACTCGTAGACGGAGTATGATTCAACGCTGCTGTGAAAGCACCCAGGACAGTATTTTCCGTGATGATACTGCAGCCACAGTGCTTTGTATGAGGAATGGATTCACTTACCGAAGCTTAGCTTGGTTAAGCTCGCGACATCTTTAAGCTCTTTATCGCTAGGCAAATGAGATCGCCGAGACCATTTCTGTAAGAAAAACTGCAGCGTCTCTTCTTTTTCAGCGGAGACAGCGACTAGCTCAGACACTCCTAAGAGTCTGGGCACTTTATTCGGACGCAGAAAGTCGATGTCATCTTCTGCTACCTCCTCAAGCTTTCGTTTTCCCTTCGATCCATGTGCGTGGGCCAGGGATGTTGTGCGGGTTTCCAGCAATGTCGTAGCCATATTCGATGCGGACTGTGATGAAGCTTCCGGTTGATAGTCTTTTTCATCAAATTGATCTGGCAGTTCTGAAGATATCGTGAGTGTTTGCTCTTCATGTGCATCAATTGGCGGGGGGCCTGTGACATATGCACTGTCGTCTTCTGTTTTGACAGTGAAGTCATCAAGGTACCATGAAGTATCTGGTTGAGAACCTTCCAATGGCTCATAACCCTCGAACACTTGGGTTTGCTGAGACCATGGAGCCTGGATAGGTAAGCAATGGGCTCAGTGAAAGTAGCGGCAGTGGGATACTGTACATTGACATCGTCGAAGGGTAGAAAGGGCTCAGCCGGTAACGCCATTTCAGCTAGTGCGGCGTGAGGCTGCATCGGCATGTAGCCACTGCCTGGTTCAGCAATAGCATCATGACTCTGGTGGGACCCTGCAGCTGATCCGAATTCCTGGCTGCGGATATCCGAAACGGTCCGACGATTACTTTCAGCTCCTTGAGGAGGCATATCGTAATACACTACTGTGCAGCGCTTGTCAAGCGCCCTTGTCCCACGAGATGAGCAGCTGATGTCTCGAGTGGTGTATCGTGTTCAATTCCTTGAGGTGACCAGGGAGGCTGGTGTATCCAATACAGTGACTGCAAGATCGCGAAGCAGCAAGAAGATACGCACGAGCATCAGCGGGACAAAGCTTCGCTAACACGTTTGTCGTTCATGGTAGAGCAGTGGTGCCAGATTTCAAGCACTCAGGAGGGCGAGACCAGTCTGGAAGGGCGAAGGAGGCCTCTGGCGGCCTCTTCCCATGCCTTGGTTGGCTAGAGGATGACTGCCTGGCTTGAGCCATCGCATCATGCGACGTGGAGCTCTTCCAGTTCTTGCTTGTGCCATGACTGCAGGATTCAATATGTTACCATGATCGTCTTAGCGCGTTGCCTTGAGAGGGCGGACCTTGGGCGGCCTCAGCAGCTTCGCCCCGTTGCATTTCGATCTCTCGCCGGCCGCCCGATGGCAGCATTGATAGACTCGTGAATGGTCAGAATAGAAGTGATCTGGCGGCCTTGTGATGCTGGGTCGAGTGCATGCAATGCAGCATGTTGGTGGTGGGATGGAAAGAGACGCGTCGAAGAGGTGAAGTCAGTACGCTCGGGTGGCGCTCTCCACTTGGCCCGAGCCCGGGACTGTGTTGTCTCCTTCCCAATGCCCTTCGTAACTTCCACTATCAACTGTTGCGACTTTCTCTATGCAACTCATTACTTACTACCCATCACATAGACAGGCTGAGAGAGATGTAAGATCCGAGCTTGTGAAGTCCGAACGGAGATAGTGTTGTCTGCATACTTCTCATCGCCACCAAACCTTCATTCTTGAAGTCCAACGAGGATTGGACTCCGACATCGCCTACAAACTGCGCTCTACATGATCAGCCTCACTCTTTGCCTCCGACCGTTTCGTGTAAAACGCCTGCTCCAACATCGTAACTTCAGACACCGGATTCCGCTTAGAACTGCCAGGAACAAACCATCCAGTCGTACTGAACAGCCTATTCATTTCCTCCAACGGAAGACCTTTCGTCTCAGGCATGAAAGCCCAGAAGAAGATGGCGTTCGTAACGTTACAGATAACGAATAGAAGGAAGTATCTCCAGCCGATAGATTCGATCGCTGGACCAGTGATCTGCCCAATCATGGTATTGAAAGCAAAGCTAACAAGACATCCAATTGCAACACCAGGCGCGCGGGTCTTGGTATCGAAGATCTCGGATGGAATGACCCAAGATAATGACCCAGCCGTGAATGAGAAGGCGTATTGGAAGATCCATCCAAAGACGAGGAATAACCAGAGCAACGAGTGCTGAACCGAAGGACCAACGTGGTAGAATCTGGCTATGACGGCTGCGGTAACAATGAAGCACACGGAACAGACCAAGTTGCCGAGGATGAGTGGCCAGCGACGGCCGATCTTGTCGATGAATAGGATCGTAGACAGTTGGCCAGCGATTCCAAAGATGTAACCGATGCCTTGATAGAGTAAGGATTGCGAAGTGCCAACCCCGACTTGTTTGTAGATGGTTGGGGCGAAATACTGAACAGCAGAGACTCCGGTCATCTGTACTGAGGCCTGGAGTGATGCGACTAGAATCAAGCGACGGAAGCTGGCGCGGTCGGTAAACAGCTCCTTCCAACTTGCGACGCTATTCTCCTTCTCGTCTTGGATCGCAAGCTTGATTTGCTCGTATTCAGCAAGGACCCAGGGGTCACTCCGGTCACCATTTGAATGCAGCTTAGCCAAAGTCCTGAGAGATTCCTCCGATCGGTCGTGATCCTCTAGCCAGCGTGGGGATTCCGGGAACAGTAGAATCAAAGCAGCCAAGACACCTGCAGGGATGATCTGGACTCCAAGTGGAACACGCCATTGACGGTCATCGGTAGCCGCAAAGGATGAAGTCGTTCCGTAGGCACAGTAAGCTGTTCATGTAGTCAGCCTCAAACAGCCAGTGTTGTCGCAACCGCAATGCTTACCTGCCGTCGTGGCACCAAGACCGATGAACAGCTGCTGCAATCCCGTCAAACGTCCACGAATAGCAGGATGAGCGATTTCAGCTTGGTAGAGTGGAATGATCATGACGAGAATGCCAACTCCTGCACCAGCGATCGCTCGACCGGAGTAGAGATACCCAAGATTCTGTGCTCCAGTCTGAAGGCCGCCGCCCAAGCAGAAGATCAGGGCTCCCATGAGGATAGTCTTCCGGCGGCCGAGAAAGTTAGCGGTAATACCAGCGGTTCCTGCACCGAAGAAGGCTCCACCAGTGAAGACGGACACGACGGCGCCACTTGAGGGGTGGTCAGCATTGGAATACCAGCAGAGCCCTTGCGAGATAGCTTACGTCTCGCCGGCCGACGGGTCACTGAATGCGTTCTTGAAGGCATCGCTCGCAACAGCGCCTCCAATGACACCTAAGTCGTAGCTGCGGTGTTGTTCAGTAGTTGCGTTGCAAATTAGGACGGTAATTAACCAACCCGAAGAGAAACGAGCCCAGAGAGGCGAAGAGGGCCACGAGCAGCTATCATGAATGTTAGCGACGGTTGTCTCGCTTCCCTACAAGCGGCCATTGGAATAAAAGAGATCGTACTTGATAGAAATGAGGCTTCATGATGTCGTGGACACGCAGCGTCGCTGGTGAGGGCTGTGCTGTCGTCCAAGAAAGAGCAAAGGCAAGACCAGACAATTCTCCAGATAGTGAAAACGACTGGGAGGTGTTCCAGGCTATATGGCCACGTTGATCTGCACCACGAGGACTGCACGTGTGCGTCGGCGTGTTCGACTTGTAATTGGCGTATTTCCGCTGTGGAGAAATCTAGTGTGCTCGAAGGAGAGTGCCCGAGTTTCCGCGGACTGGTCTGTGCAGATCAGCCTCTTGTTCGCGGAATGTCGGGCATATAGCGTTAGTCGACATCTGTGCAGTTCGTGAAGTTGAGCAAAGGCCTCGGGACCCGATCTTGACCTTTCATCTTTGGAATTCGTCTTCAGTCAGACAAGCACTTGGTCCTCGAGCGCAGCGATCTGGAGACTTCTCTCCTTTCCTCGCCTCTCTCCTTACGACTGTACATTCGTTCGAAATGCTGGAACATCATAGAGCTGCAGAGCATTTCTCAGCTCTCCCTCACTATGCTCCATCTTCAACACATCCCAACCTTTCAACTTTCACTTTCGACGATGCCATCAAGAAAGCGTCAATGGTCGATAGATCGGTGCAGAACCTCCTCTCGCAAATGACAATCGATGAGTGTTTAGCCCTCCTCGACGGCGACGTCCCATTCTGGCCAGGCCTGCGTTCTATTCTCAACGATCGCTATAATCGACACCCATTTGTTCATGGTGCAATTCCTCGTCTGCGCATTCCAGGGATCAAGTTCACTGACGGCCCACGTGGCATCGTGATGGGTTCCTCAACCGCCTTTCCCGTGTCCATGTCTCGGGGCGCTACCTGGGATGTCGACCTAGAGACGCGTGTTGGTCGAGCTATTGGGCTTGAGGGCAGGGCTCAGGGCGCAAATTATTATGCGGGGATCTGCATCAATCTACCTCGCCATCCTGCTTGGGGTCGGGCCCAAGAGACATACGGGGAGGATCCAATATTGCTGGGCTCTATGGGTTCAGCGTTAGCTCAAGGCGTTGGAGAAAACCTCATGACGTGCGTAAAGCACTTCGCTCTCAATTCCATGGAGAATGCGCGGTTCCGTGTGGACGTTCAGGTCGATGATGCCGCTCTTCACGAGGTCTACCTCCCTCACTTTTGCAGACTCGTGCAGGATGCTCGAGTGGACTCTGTCATGTCTTCGTACAACTCCGTGAGAGGCGAATGGGTAGGCCAGAATCGAGAATTACTCACCGAAATCCTGCGAGAACAGTGGGGATTCGATGGCTTCGTGTTGAGTGATTTCATTTTCGGGCTGCGCGATCCGACTTTGTCGGTGATCAATGGTCTGGATATCGAAGCTCCGTTCAGTCAACAGCGGGCCCAGAACTTGCGACGTGCGTACAATGATGGTCAGCTCAAGTGGCCGCATGTCGAGGCAGCTTGCAGTCGCATTTTGCGCAAGCAAATCCTGTATGCCGCACGCACTACTTCTAAACATGACCCTGATCCATCAGTCATCTTTTGTGCATCGCACCGCCGGCTGGCTCGTGAGGCTGCAGCGAAGGGTATGGTGTTGTTGAAAAACCAGCCGGTCGCTCAGAAAAAGCTCCTACCTCTTGCAAACGACGTCAAACGTATCGCCATAATCGGCCGGCTGGCTCGATCCGAGAACACAGGTGACCGTGGATCGTCGCATGTGCATTCGCCTAGCGTCGTGTCTCCAGTCGAGGGCCTGCGAGCTGCGTTCCCGAAAGCCGATATAATCGTCGACGATTCCGACTCTGCAGCATGGGCTGCTGAGACCGCAAGGCTAGCGGATGTCGTTGTATGCATCGTAGGATATAGCCATTCAGATGAAGGCGAATATGTAGTACCATCGTTCCAAAGCGATCCTCAGCTGCTCGACCTCCTACCGCCATGTCAGACTGACGAGGACAAGAAAACGTACGACTACGTCACTGGTGCCGCTCAGGAGACAGGGCTGGCGCAGGACGGCATCGTCCCTGGAGCTGGTGGTGATCGAAAGTCATTGAGACTTCGCGAGCAAGATACGGCCGTCATCACTGCCGTTTCTGCAGTCAACAGCAATCTCGTCGTCTCCGTGATCGCTGCCGGGGCGATCATCATGGATGAGTGGATAGACAAAGTACCAGCACTGCTGCTGTCTTGGTACAGTGGCTGCGAAGGAGGCCACGCACTTGCGGACGTCATCACTGGCAAGATTGATGCCAGTGGTAGACTGCCCTTCTCGATCCCTAGAGACGAGTCCCACCTGCCTTTCTACGGCATGGACGCCAAGAGCATAAAGTACGACAAGTGGTTTGGGCAGCGTCTTCTTGATAAACTAGGAGTCCAGGCCAGGTTTCCACTCGGGTTCGGGGAGTCCTATACCAAATTCGAGATGTCTGGCCCTTCTATCATTGGCAATGACACGATACCCTTGGGTGCTCACAACTTTTCAGTAAGTGTGAAGGTCTCGAACGTTGGCGCGCGAGCCGGGCGTTTCGTGGCTCAAGTGTATGGAAGACTCAATTTGCCCGAGTTTCCGTCGTGTGTGCTGCTTGGATTCGCCGTGGTGGAGCTTCGATCGCATGAGGAAAGGTTCATATCAGTTCCTGCTTCGATCAGACCGCTTCTCCGGTGGACTACTGCTGGCTGGATTCGGCCCGGGAAATGGATTGAAGTTGAAGTCGCAGCATATCACGGAGATCCAGACGCTAAGAAGACAAAGATTCTCGTGTGCCATTCTTGAAGAAAAGATAGCTTTGTAGTTGTCGGCGACTGAATGTAATCTCTTCCAATGAACTAAGCGACTTGCCGATGTTTCGAAGTACTCGAAATCATCGTATGTCGTTGTGCGAGAATGGTTGCATGCACTTTGCAAGCTCACGGCGTAGAAAGTCCGCCACGGCATCAAGTCTACCACCTTGCGAATTCCAGAACTCTAGCATTGCGATTGCGTCGTAGACAGGTTCGGTCCATGCATGAGGCAAAAGTGCTGCGGTCTCGGGATTTAGCGCAGCTGCAAGCAGCACGCAGGCGCTTCTCGCCGACGATCGCATCATGAGCCAGGTGCCGTGGTGGCGATATGAGAATCCCGATCTGTTGGTCACAAGACGCTCGTAGTGGTAGTAGAGTCCATCCTTAGCCAGCTGCTGGGTACGCAAGCTTGACCACTGACCATGGTGCAGTACAGCATGTAGAAATGGCCACGTGAGCTGCTCGAGATTGTAGGTCAGCCGTCCCTGTAGTACGAAGCGCAGCACACATGGTTCTTGATCATCAGAATCACGGTCTAGGCTGAGTTCTGGTGGAAGAGAAGAGCGCCATGACCTTAGCTGCTCCTGTAGAGGCTCCACCAGGACAGCTAGACCATCGAGAGCTGCTGTGGTGCCGGAAGCCGTAAGTCCAGCGAAGTCATTCTTTGCCGATGTTTCCAGTCGCCAGAGCGATATCTCGGCAAGGTAGAAATACCACGCCTTCAAGTTCTCGCCCTCACATCCGGTTGGAAGGCTCGGATACCTTCGATCAGGGTCATGATATGTCAGCTGCTTTTCCCTTCGCTTTCTGAAGGAGACTTGAGCACGTGCCCACTTACATTTGGGGATGATCCAGACCGGTGGCAAAGTCGGCCAAACCCAATTCATTCTTCAGCTCTCGCTCTGACTTCCAACAAGACCAGTAGAGACTCTCTTCATCGCGTTCTCGATTCCGCTGAGAGTCTGTCTGCCATGCGAGCAACGACGGCAATGCCTGACATGCAGACAAAGCTTGGAGAAAGGCTCGCCACGCGTCGAATGGCCGCAAAATGGACATCAGATAGACGCCGGAATAGAAGAGATACTTAGCTTGGAGTAGATACGACGCAGAATCGGCGTGTGAGCTGAAGCGCTTCTGTGCAGCAGTGAAGAACGCATTGGCACGCTCCAATTCACTTTGTGGTGTTGGTTGACGGTGTGCACCGAAGTCCGTGGCGAGCGCCCCGTTCGCCAGCAGCAGGAGTAGGAGTGCATGTTCGGCATCCCAGCGAAAGCCGTCGAAGCAAGCCTGCTTCAAACTCTTACGTACTTCTGCCTCGTTCAAGATGGGATTCTTTGGGTGAGTGTTCGCGAAGAAGGCACTGATGAGGCTGCGACACGTCGCGTATTCCAGATCCGGGCTTGGCGCGGGAGACGGAACAATGTTGACCCGAGAGACCAGGGAGGCCTGTCTAGAGCTTGCTGCCACTGAACTCGCGTCTTGCAGTTGCTTCAGCGGTTCCCACTGCAAGACCACCTCTAGATTTTGCGGATGCCTACATTATGATCAACATGCTGCTCATGGCAGGTCGGATGTCAAAAAACGCACAGGCTAAGCGGCAGACTTCGGGAGTGGTCTTGCACAGACGCGGGCGAATCGACAGAAGGCTCGCCAGGAAGCACCGCGACAAGGCTGCGGGAAAGACCAGCCAAATGATGCTCGAGGCCGGCAATCCTCTCGAGAATGTGTAGCGTCGCCGGATCCCAATGCGACGAGTCGGATGAGGACGAAATACACTCGTGACCGTTGGTACGGCAGTACGAGCATGGCCGCGCTTCGTCGCACTTCGTACGCCTCACCCTGCACACCTGACAAGCACTGCTCGTCTTCTTGCGCTTGTATGTCGCCGCGGCTCGACTGATATTTGCCACGTGCTGTCGTGGCCTAGCGCTCGCCGACGGCTCGTGGTCGTGGGACCGCGGCTGCGACATGGCATTGACAAGAGAAGGAAGAGGAATATAGAACTTTCTCGCGGAATCGCGGGCGCCTTCTCGACTTAAGGTACCCCGGGGCATAGTCTGGGGCCCCGCATATATGATGGCTCTTCCGGCTCTAGAAGGACGCTCGTATCTGCCAGAATGGAGGTCGAAATTCCACCAATCGTTCCAAGCGCCAAAGACTGGAGAAGGAACATCAAGAAACAAAACTTTGACCGGCGTGCACCAAATTGCGGGGTGTGAACCAGATCTTCATCACAAGACTATACAAGACCCTCCCAAAACACGCGCCATGTCGCCCGAGATTCCCCGTGTCTATACATCGCTTGATGACTTCTTCAAGACTGCGTGAGTATTAAGAATGCTGCAATGGTCAATCACAAACATGGAACTAAGCACATCTTTTCGATTACTGCATTGCTGGGCATTAATACAGTTCATCCACCATGTTATCTTCTTTCTGGGCATTGCTCACCTTTGCCGGCATAGTAGCAGGCCGCCCTGCTATTGAGAAGCGTGCACCCACCGCGAATTCGACCTTCACTCACAATCCAGTTTACTATCCTCTGCAGCAGGCTCCGCTGTGGCGTACGGCATATGCACGGGCGCTACAGTTGAAAGACAATTCCTTGATCCTGACATGGGAAGATTATCCATATGGTGAGGACGCCAGCCACCTCGACACCTTCAAGATTTTGCGGTCCATCGATGGCGGCGCCACTTGGGCCAATCTCTCGCAAGTCAGTGATACGCAAAATGGGTGGGGAATGCGGTTCCGTGAGTCCCTTGTCCTCATGCTATTGGAAACAACTGCTAACGACCTGGGATTGCGAAGAGCCTCACATGTATACCCTGACTTCTCAGGTCGGCTCATATCCTGCGGGCACCATTATAATCGGCGGAGTCTCGTGCCCGCTCTCTCTCAACGGTGGCGTCTACATTGACGTTTACACATCAGTGGACTCAGGGAAAAGCTGGAAGTTCGCTTCTCACATCGCCTACGGGGCAGGACCGGAGACCACGACCACCGGCGATGCCGCCATTTGGGAGCCTTTTTTCTTGCAGTACAATGGCAAGCTCATTGTCTACTTCAGCGACCAGCGCGATTCCGCCCACTCTCAAAAGCTTTCAATGTCTTCGACTTCCGATCTCAAGACCTGGTCCGCTTCTTCTGACGTTGTCGCTCAATCGGACGCTAATGCCCGCCCTGGAATGGCGGTGATCTCCTACATTGCGAAGACGGGAATGTACATGCTTTCCTACGAATATTGCAATCCTCCATCAGGCGGCGGCTGCCCGGCGCATTACCGCCTCTCCAGTGATCCTACCAAATTCCTCTCAGCGGCGGACACCGCTCTCACGACCACAAGCGGCTACAACCCAGGCGGATCACCATACAGCGTTTGGTACCAATACCCTGGCTCCCCAAACGGCGCCGTCGTGCTTTCTACCAATTCTGACACCAACTTGTTCGTGTCCAAAGATAATGCCAAAACTTGGACTTCGTTGGACGTGGGACAGTACACCGGCCAGTCGCGTCATTTAATGCTTTTCAACGACAATGGGGCCCAGCGTCTCCATTTGGCAACAGCTGGGTTCTACGGGTGCTCTGGCAGCTGCTACAACTATATCGCGAACGGTGTCACGGACCCGAG
Source organism: Pseudocercospora macadamiae (assembly GCA_012978405.1). NCBI lineage: Eukaryota > Fungi > Ascomycota > Dothideomycetes > Mycosphaerellales > Mycosphaerellaceae > Pseudocercospora > Pseudocercospora macadamiae. The sequence goes on from WRNY01000055.1 coordinate 202,410, forward strand.
CGTGTTTCAACGAACTTGCTTGAGTTCCGTCGGGATGATTATGTCGGAATGTCGTCTGATGAGGAATTGGCAGACAAAAATCAAAAGCTTTCTCGTGTTCTACAGACCACACAGACTTCTCACATTTCAATTTTTCGATCCTCTGGAACATCACTAGGCTAAGGGCTCGATCGCAGGTGCTGTCGTAATAACAGTGTGATCAGCAAAGAAATGTTGAGGCCTTGTCCTCCAAGGACGAAGTGTCACCGCACCACCGGCCACCGGTGCCGCCCATACCCAAAATCTGCGTACCTGCAGTCTAGCCATTGAGGCTATTGGAGGCCAGGAAGATAGCCAGTAAATCTAAAATGCATGATCTGAAGGCCGCAGGATACTGGAGGCCAGGCCATGTGCTATGTTGAAAAGCGAAGATCTCGGTTCTGATTCGGCGTTTGCATTATTAACTCCGTTTGTCTAAGGCAGCCTCGATTCCTTCGCCCAAGGCATCACAATTGCAGCTCTCAGCCGCACAGCACTAAATCAATATGAATCAATATGGGTCATTTTGCTTGTGGAGCGTGCATGACGGTATAGTTGTCTTTGCTACCAAGTCGTGAGTGGAATATATATCAATGGACCTGCTCCTTTCTTCACACATGAGACGGATACCAAAACAAACTCAATCATCACCATGGCTACTTACCTGATCACTGGCGCCAACCGGGGCATCGGCTTCGAATTGACGAAACAACTTCTCGAGCTTCCCGAAAGCCAGACTGGAATGGTTCTTGCTTTCGTTCGCAACAGCTCTTCTGACCTCGATAGTTTACTCGCCAAGACACCTGGAAGACTAGCTGTGATTGTCGCCGACATCTCCAGCACAGCCGGTGTCCAGAAAGCAGTCGCCGATGTAGAGACAGCTCTTCGAGGCAGAAGCCTCGACTGCCTGGTCAACAACGCTGGCACGATGCCTTGGGGTCCTGACAGAATGCAAGATGTCCCTGTGGAGCAGCTGATCGAGGCTTTCAACGTGAATGTGGTTAATGTCCAGATCATCACCAGCGCTCTTCTGCCACTCTTACGAAAGGGAAAGGAGAAGAAGATCATCAGCATGTGAGTAGTGTCACTTGCAGTTGTCGACATGATTGATTGACCAATCCCAGTTCTTCATCCCTCGGCTCTTCGACCTGGGCTCTCAAATGGCCGATGGGCTTCTGTCAAGCGTACAGAGTCTCTAAAGCTGCCTTGGGAATGCTCAACACTCTGTATTCCGGTGATCTGAAAGATGAGGGCTTCACTTGCCTGTTGGTCAATCCTGGTGTAAGTGGCAATCTCCATACATACATTATGTACCAAATCGATTGTGCTAAACGTGAACAGTGGCTCAAGACAAATGAAATGAATCAATGGGCCCATCTCGAAACACCAGTTGGCGTAGCAGAGGTCAAACGCATCATTCTGGAAGCAAATCCATCACAGAATGGCCAATTCCGAAACATTCACATTCCAGACTGGGAATCCACAGATCGTCCAGATCAATACGATGGTGGAGAAATTCCATTCTGAGCAACGATCACGAACACTTGCTGCCGTGTTCGCGCCGATGCGGCTCAAAGCAGGAAGGACTTCGGCAGTCATCGGTCAGCGGTTGGTAATATGACGATAGAGCTAACAAGATATTCCTAGAGACATCATTGACAGCACGCACTTTACTTTCTTTTCTATACACATGATCTATGCAACCGTCGCCATGACCACTCCACATCCCGCTTCATTTCTTGGTCTACCACACGAATTACGCAACCAGATATATACCTACCTCTTTGAGAAAAACAGTCCAAATCCCTTGAACCCCATCGAAGTACTACGTGGCTGGCAATGCTGTGGTTGTTCTGGCCGCTCTCTACTCCAAGTCTGTCGCCAGCTTCGTCACGAAACCATCCCAATCTTTTATGGAAACCACAACATCCAATTCCTCATCAGCAATCGTCATATGCCAGACTTAATCCACTGGATCGATACTGTTTCAGATTCAATTCTGGAGTCTGTCCGTCGTTTCCACTTCGTGGATGCTGATTACATCTGGGCGGTGAACGACTGCATCATGAGTCGACACGTTTCTTTCACCTTGGGTAAAGACGCTGTGGAAATGGAGGTGTCGGAGGGGTTCATGCAAGGACGATGGGATATGCCAGTCAAACTAACGAAATGGGATGTTGACGGATCACTTGAAAGACGTAGTGGAATGGCAGTATTGACACGCTGCAAATTGAAAGAAATGATTGATGTCTCTGCGGGAATCAGTCGTTGATCGGAGCGCAGGCAACGCAAGATTGAGGAGATCTCTGCCACCTTGGCCACCGGTATCTCCACTACCTCAAGCCCACCACATCCACAACCTCATCACGCAAAAATCCTAATCGGCTCACTCAAATAGAAACCCGGATCATTAAACCTCAACCCCCTATCCAAATCCGCAATCGCCTTAGTTTCCTCCTCACTCAACTCAAAATCCAGCACCTCCAAATTCTCCCTCAACCTCTTCGGATTATTACTCTTAGGAATAACTGCAATCCCCCTCTGCGTCGCCCACCTCAACAAAACCTGCGCCGTAGTCCTTCCAGTCCTCTCACTAGCCTTCTTAACAACCTCAACATCCCACAACAACCCCACATCCTTCGCTCTCTCCCTAAACGCCTCAGGCAATTCCAAAAAACTCTGTGGACCAAATGACGAGTAAGCAGTTACTACGATGCCTAATTCTTTAGCTAGAGTTATGAGATCTGGTTGGACGAGATAAGGATGGTGTTCGATTTGTAGGGATGAGATTGGGTGCCGAGCGTATGAGGATATGTCGTAGAGGAGTTGGGCTTGGGCATTGCTGATGCCGATGGATTTTGCTAGGCCTGTGTCGACGAGAGATTCGAGGGCTGACCAGGTTTCGTGCATGGGGACTTTGTCGAGAGAGATGGTTTTGTGGGAGGCGTCGAGCCACCAGCCTGGGTAGCGGAGTTCGGAGGGAGAGATGTAGGTTAGGGAGACGGGGAAGTGGATTAGGTAGAGGTCTGGGAGATGTTGGGGTTAGTAATGTATAGGTGGGAGAGGGTTTGAGAAGGATGCGTCGTACCGATGTATCCAAGACCCCATGCTTCATTCTGGGCTTTGGCCATTTCGAGAGCGTGGTCTTTGCGGTGGTAGTTGTTCCAGAGTTTGATTGTTATGAAGACGTCTTCGCGCTTGACGAGGCCGTCTTTGATCGCGCGCTGGATGCCTTGGCCTGCTTCCTTTTCGCTACAGTGGTTCTTAGTACAACGTTTCGGCTGATAAAGTTATGCTCGACTTACTTGGCGTAGTCATATGCCCCGTCGAACAATCGGTATCCTTCTTTAATTGCCTGACAAAGTGTCAGCATCGGGATGGTGTCTCCTGGTTGTTCCAATTCTCACATTGTAGACAGTATCAGCAGCGGAATCAGCAGGGACTTTCCATAATCCAAAGCCGACCAGTGGCATGGAGTGGCCGGAAGCCAGCTTCACTGTCGATGAAGGTGCCATGTTGGAATTGCGATACTTGAAGGTAACCTATCGATGGGAAAGGTGCTGAAACTTTCCACCTGAAATAAAGTATCGATTGCTCGACAAGTATAAGTGAAGTCAAAGTATCCACAGCATAGCTGTTGAGCATGTGGGCCATCGAGCTTTGGTGGGTACTTATTGGCAGGTGGAGGCTACAATTGCCGGGTAAAGACATATAGTGACCAGGGGTATGGAGCCAGCAAGGATAATCAGGCAGAATATATGTTCAGCAGAAGAGAATCGCCAGATCTGGTGAGCACACATGAACCCATGAGACAAGAGGCCGCCGGGCTGTCATTGCCAGTCGCCTGAGTATCATCAGTAAGCTGACCAGAAATCTCGCTTCTCCATGCCGCCCAGTCATCGTGACAGAAGCACCCTCAAAAAATACCTCCAGTGCTCTCAAGTCTTACGAGTGGCTTCAACCTCAACCTCCTCAACCCTCTCCACACCAACGCCCACACCCTTCGTATTCATAACCTCAGCAAGTTCCACATTCGCCACACAAACATAATCCCTAAACTTCCTCGCCGGCACCCTCTCCTGAAACATTTCCTCAAGCTCAACATAATTCCGTCCCTTCATCTCAGGGAAACAAAAATACAAGTAAACACACATCAGAACCGAAGGAGCAAAGAAAACAAAACAAATTTTGCCCCCGAGGTTTGTTTCGTCCTTATTGAGGAGATACGGCATGACTTGAAGCACGAGACATGACACAGCCGTCGCGGTCATTATATTGATCGAGTAGGTTTTCTGTCGAACACGTGGTGAAGCTGTCTCGCCTCCAACGGAATACGCTGCCGGGCCGAGTGAAGTTTGGAAGAGGAAACCCCAGATGGTCATGAGTGCGACTGTGGCTTTGAGAGATGCTGGAGTTTGTTTCGGTGTGCTAATACCGCCGATGACGAGGAGTAGTGCCGTCATGAGAATCGTTGCGTGCACGATCAAAGGTCGGCGTCCGAAGCGATCGACTAGAGGCCAAGAGCAGATGTTTCCGAAAAGCTGGATTGCGTACGCTGCTTGTGCGATTCCGAGTGCGTTCTTGACTCCGGCGAGTTGGAAGTAGTATGCCAGGTAGCCTGCGATGAAGTTCACGCCTATGAACTGCTGTGCGATGTACACCATGCATATGATCATTGTTCTGCGGCCATTCGGGGAAGTGAAGCAATCCAGGTAAGAGGACTTCTGCTCCAACAGCTCATGTTCATGCTGCAGTGTCAGTTCGAGCGTGGTGATTGCTTCTTCAGTGTTGAAATTTTGGCCATTGAAAGTTCTCAAGGCTTTCGCAGCTGCCTCACGCTTGCCTCGCATGACGAGAACGGATGGCGACTCCGGCAGAAATGGCAGTGCGATGGCGAAAAGCACGACCGGTGGTATCAGCTGTGTCAGTAATGGTACGCGCCATGCTGAGTCGCCCTCTCGGAATGAAGCAGCATAGACACCAAGCGAGCAAGTCCATTGCCCGATGACGATCATTGTGTTCTGGAAGAGGAGTCAATGATTATGATTCCCTCATGCTTTGGTTCCTCACTTACAACTAAAGATAACATGCTTCCACGGAGTATAGGCGGAGCAAGTTCAGCCACATATACAGGACCGAGTGAGTGGCCCAGACCATAGCCGAATGTCGATACGATCTTGCCACCAAACAGCATTGCGATGCTTGTGGACCATGCTTGCACGAAGATTCCTCCAACAGATATGATGCAGGCGATCAGCACGACGTTTCGGCGCCCCAGCTTGTCTGACAGAAGACCAGTCGCAAAAGCGGACACGAAAAGACCAATGGTGGTGGCTGCATTCAATAGCTGCTGATCCGTAGCTTTGATCTCCAGCGAGCCATCTGATGTTTCGACTCCGAACTTGCGGAGGAAAGCAGATACTGCGATTAAGTTGCCGGTAATATTGATTTCAAAGCCGAAGTTAATAGGCAGTATGTAGATCAAGAAACCTGAGATTCTCAGCTCCGTATGGCGATCGACCAAGACCCGACTTACACCAAGCTAGGACCCGTTTATTGTCTGCCAGATCTTTCCATGTCGGTTTCCTTGGCTGCGCTCCAGTCTGAGTCTCCGAGTCGGCCATTTTGCGAACAATGAGTGGCGCGGAGTTCAGAATCACACATCATGGTGGAAGCCGCGAGCTGGTCCTTTTCTGTTTTGATGTTGCCATCGCGGGCGAACCAAGGCTGCGGAGAATCCATGAAAAAACCTTGAGGAGTCAAGTTGCCCTTCTTGTTGTTCCTCGACTAGTAGATCGACTGCCATGAGCCATCGTTGGTCAGAAGGACATCTTCCTGACTTGTCTCACCCTGGCCCTGGTCTGGCGAGAATCACGTTCTGCCCGAAGTTGAGCCTTGAGCTGCCATCTCAGATGCGAAGGCTGCGCTAAGCGATGTATGTATTTTTTAGTCAAATCCATATCTGATTTCCCAGTCCATTTCGGCGTCCAATCTGTCATATTCGGCTATCAAATCTGATTCCCTTTGTTGATCCTCCTCCCATTCAAGCATTTCGTCCTCCTCGTCTATTTCAGCTAACATATGATCTTCAGCGTGTTCAAAACTGCTCCGGGGACAAAAGAATTCTGGGAAGTAACCATTGCAAAGAAAGTCTTTGTACTGTTTCATCCTCTTTCGTCCTTTCTCCAAGTCATACGAGTCCCAAGAGAGATCGCAGATCCTTCCTTCTAATGTCAAGGATCCTATTTTCTCAGGTCCATCTTTCGGGTCGATGGTAATCTCCCACAGAAAACCACGTAAAACGCAACTTAGGCCACTTACAGTGCTTGAATAGTATACAATCTCGGTATAAGGCCTACTCTCGATGCCAGTTGTAGCATGACATTCGGTGTGGTTGTCGTCCTTGGAAATGCAGCCATGCAAGTCTTCCAAAAGGACAATGCCGCCTGGGCTAGGTGCATGAGGGTTATAAAGATTTGGGGCATCGCGCCAAATCTGGTAGTGATAACCCTGTAGATCGATGAACTTCTCGGTCTCGCGCCTCTCTAGATTTTTATCGCGCCGACGGCACATGGGTTTTATATCATCGTTTATGCTCCGAAGACAGAATCTAGCGGTATCACGAAGGCATGGAAAGCGTTGTATTCGTTGCCAGAAGTCCCATAAATCTGGTGGATTGTCGAAATGGAAGACCATATCCCTCCTATAGTGTTTCGTGAAGATTGTTTCGGCCTCGTGGCTAATTTGTTTGTTGAGCATACGGAGATTGAGATAGGTGTTGAACCTGTCATGGCCAGGTGCCCGATCATACGGACGGCAAAGTCTTGTTGCAGTGTCTCGCAACGCAGAATGATAGATATGTTCTCTCAATTCCAGCGGCAGATCCAAAAGGGTCGGGCCAGTCTGGTTTCCATTCGCATGCCGGTCGCGTCCAGCACTAAATCCAGATAGCCGCGCCATTTCCATCCGTGGTCGTCGCGTTGTTGAGCTCCGTGACAAGCTTTCAGCACCACTTCTGAATGCTTTATTACTGCGGCGATCCACGTCGTCAATCAGTGAACCTGGGCCATGAATACTACCGGAGTGGCCTTTGGACATGATGTCTCAAGGTGTCGTGCGTTTTACGAGATGGTGTTGAATGAAAGGAGGAGAAGTAAGACGATGTGCGAAGTGCAAGGCTATGGAGGAGGGGCGGCGTGCTCGTCTCGAGGCCGTGGTTTCCGCTCTGAGCGCAGAGTGGCCCTTTTCGCAGGGCACCGAACTCAAAAGAAATTCTGACTTCATCTGTCTCTGTTTCCTTTATTTCATCTTCAACCTCAGGGGCAACACTGCTTAAGACAAGGTCCCGACACTAGCCTACTATCGGTATTAGAGACTGAAGTGGAACGGTGAAGAAGTCTGGGATTTCATGATGGTCAATCTGCTCCAGATTGATTCTCGGGACAGCAACGCTGAGGACGAGGTCGCGATGGTCTTAGTAAGGTCAGTAGCTACGCTTGTTGGCTTGCAAGGTCCTGTCACATGCAGCGTTCCGACGTGAGAAGACACTTTTGCTCAGTTTGACTTTGGCAGCGTTCCTGCACAATTCTAACCCATACAAACACTGCTTCTTCACCGCCTAGTAGAAACACATTCTACTCGTTGCTCCAGATATCATTGACCAGAAAAGATATAGAACCTCACTCTGGAATGATTCACAAATCCCACATCCATTCACAGTACCCTTGGCAGACCCCGTTCCATTCATTCGGGGGACGAATGACGACCAGTCTATCGTTCCGGATCCAGTCGAGCCTTTCTTGTCTCAGTCTCATCCCATATCCAGCACCCTCAAGATCGTCCGCCCTCCTTATCAACCATCATCCTCAGAAAGTATTCCTCAACGTCTCAAAGGCCCCGGTCCCATCACATCAATCTTCCAATCCTCATTCATATACGTCCTCGCCACATGAGTCACACCCGTCCAGGAGATGTAAGCGCCAGCACCATCTCACAAGTAACGGCGCGTGTACTCAAAGCCAGGCAATTCATATTTCGGATATTCCGTCCGGTGTCCAGAGAACCAGTAGATACTGTCCAAATTTTCTGGTCCGAGATCAAGAAAGCTTGTTCGTGGTTTTGGCTGAGGTGTCTTTGAGGATTCCGCGTCAGATGTGGCAGTCTCGATCTTTGGAGATTTGTTGCTCTGAGTGGATGAATCTGGTCCGCCGAAAATGCTCTTGAAGGGGCGTTTTGACATCGTGCCTTGGAGTCTGTCGCTGTGTTGAGTCTGTCTGTGTTGAGTGAAGAAGGGAAAAGCAATCTGCAGCGAGACGCAGGGCTTAACGGGCTTCTGGGTGTGGATCCACTGTACTGTTTGTGATAGATTCGAAAGCTCTGGTTGGTCAGACCTGGGTTACACAGGCGCCTGTTGTTCGAGGAATCGACACGTCCGACGGCTTCTCGCAGGGAGTGGGGCCAGGGCAGTGTAAAAATGATCGTTTCCTCAATGTCGATGTGGAAGGCATGATTGTTTCAACCTTGATGAGCGAGCTGAACCTCTCCTAGCTAGGGGTGAGTCTTAGATGTTCCCCCTCAAGCGCTAAGAGATGTGGAAGTCTTGCCGCAAGGCTAGGTAGTCTTGCGCTGGGAACTCCGGTCGCCGGTGAGCGGCGGCAAGCTCGCCCCGAGGCTGCGCTTGCCTTTGTGTGCATCGCGGCTGCATTTCAATTGCACGCTAGTATCATACAATCCAAGTCATCCAGCACACTCACCTCCTCCTCAACTAAACAACCCTCCCCTCAATTCGCAGTGGCCTTCTCCCCAACCCTCAAAAGCGCTTTCCAGAAACCCTTGATACCCGATTCATCCTCCTTCTTACTTTCCTCCTCCCTCTTCGGAATCCTATACTCCAACTGAAACCGCACCTTCGCCTTTCCATCCTTATCCACATCACAGTGTAATCGTGTCACATCCTTATCATCCAAAAAAGGCGAAGCACCAACCGTAAAAATCTGTCGATAAAACCCACCACCCTTTTTGCCCCAAAAACTCTTGACATACGTCCCAGTCGTGCAATCCTGATATTCAATCTTTCTCCATTCATGTCTCTTCTTTTTCGGATCGAGATCTTTCGACACCACAATATTGGCTTTCTTGAATCCACCACCTCCGCCAACATCGAATGGAGGGACAGGAACATTCTTTTCTGCAGCTACGGCGGCTGGGCCTGCTGGGAAGAATTGGAACTGATAGTATTCGCCATTCGAGAAGAGGATGTTTGCGCTTTGAGGTTCTGTGCCTTCGTAGATAATTTTGACAAGGAGATTTTTGCGCTCGGGGAATTCCTTAACTTTGTAGTATCCGTCGCGTGTGTTGTAAACGGGCATGTAGAGGAATCCGTTCATGGTGGCGTGTAGTTTCTGAGAATTTGCCTGAGACTGGGTTAGAGTAGAGGGAGGTTGCATATATAGAAGGTGTGTGTGCGGCCAAGGAATGCTGCTGATGGTAAGCAAAAAAGTATAAAAATCATTTTGCTCATGAAGCTACGTTACCATTCCAAGAAAATGTATGGAAGCGCACCAGAAGCGCGGTCATCGACCATTCACTGCTGATGGCCGCAATTTCTTTTTCATTTTCGAGTCGCCGAAGGTAGATCTTGAACATCTCTTGCCAGATCCGTATTCACGGGACTGTTGTCCACTTTATAAGACATCGACCAGCCCTTCATTATAAGCATACTAAAAGTAGAATGCTGTCCAAGTTCCTGTCGAAGCGCTTCGGCGCTCAGAACGAACCAGAGTCAGATCCCAGACGCGACTCTCGCCTAAGCCATACTTCCATCGGTCATCGCGACATGGACGATGTCTCGAACACCATAGCGCAAGGCCCGACAGCCCATTATGAGAATGAGGCTGCGCACGACCTACCAGATACAATCCTATACGCAGATAAACCAGTCCTCGAAAATCGAAATCCAAGTCCAGGAAGATGTCCCAGCAGTCTCCGCGGAATGGTATCGACAAAAAAGGGCAGCACCAGGCGTCGCGTGCGCCGGAAAGTATCCCAAGCTTTCTCCAAGCTCAACGTCGTGCGTAGGAATCGCGAGCGAGAACAGGCTCGGAGAGAGGCGGCACAAGACGAGTGGCGAGCAGAGCTCTTCGGATGGGATAGAGAACCGTGGCGACGTGAGGGTGACCTCATAGATATGGAGAACTGGGACGGCGGCCAGGATTATATGGATTTGAAGGAGAAATGTATTGAGCAAGTAGAGTATGCCTGAGAGTTTGATCGGTGGCTCTGAAAAGGTCTCGATGTTGATCAGCGGAGGGCCGTGTTCGTGAAGCTTTCGAGGCAGGGATGTCGCTCGATCTGATATGGTCGGCGCGGCGTCCAGGAAGGCCATCATAGATGCCGTTGAGCTGATCCAACCAGTGAAGGTGGCCTGGGTGTAATTTCTGTCGTTGTATTGTTCTATATCATATGTACATAACTACATTACAATTGCGGGCTCGCGCACTTCTCTAAAGATACGACTTCGTCAGGCTGGCAGTCTGTTCGTAATACCAGACTCCACCAGTAGCATTAGTGCATCCCGACTTGGAAGTCTGATCCACGGGCACATATCTTTGTTCTTGTGGTCTGCCGTAAACATGCATGTAGTACCACACCTCGCTCAAAACAGTCCTGCCAGAGTCTGTGCTGTTCGCAGCTTTCCCTGCCGCAGTCTCGTTATATCTTGGACCTGAGCAACCGACATACGGCACTGCACCATGTTCGGCAGCGAGAGCGTCTTCAAGCTGCACTCGGCTGTATCCTGTGCTGTTGCTGGGAAGTATGTCGTGCTTTGCAAGCCACTCCCAAGTTGGGTACTTTTTGTAATATCCAATAGTTGTCTCGAAAAAGTCCACTACCTCTTCATGCTTCTGATACTTTGGTCCATAACATGGCACATCGAATGTCGAGTAACATGTCGCATGTTTGCTGAACTCATGGCCCCAGAAGTCGGCATTGGGGCCGGTTTGTGAGATCCAGTATTTGTTCATCCATGCAAGGAGATCGTATTTGCCAAATGGCTCGAGGAAAGTGCCAATGTTGCTTCCATTGTAAGGTGGGACAACTGTGCCATTCGGCAGGCCATTGGTGGTGTTCGGCGATGGGACAGGATCGTATTGTCGGGAGAGATCACAGTATTGAGTGTACGAACCGTTACTGTGAAGCAATTAGCTCGTCATTCGAATCTTGAGGTCGCGAGTGCTTTCTCACCAGAAATCCGGCCAAAGGCCATGAAGAGTCCATGTATTCTTCGGCAGCGGCTTGTCAGCCCATGCGTCCCAGAACTGTGTTGCAAGCACAAGACCGCCGAACGTCTCTACACAGCAGGTATCGACATTCGCTGGGTTCGCTTTCGCTGAGCAGGAAAGGTATGATGGCTGCAATACGCAGGTGTGGTTGGCTGTGCTGGTGTCCGGGTACAGAGTAGCAGACACTGAAGTCGCCACAGCTGCTGTAAGAAATGTAGACCTCATCTCGAATATAGTAGTTGAATTGAGGTCCAGGATGGGGAACTGGTTCATGAAGAAGCCTACATATGTATGATTTTAAGCTACATGATCGAGGCGAGGTGCGGGAGGCAAATCCAAGTGTGCCTGCATGAAATGATAGCCTCGTGTTGAGTGTACCTGCAGCGATAGGCCAGAGTTGCGGTCTTCATGCTCGAAATGATGTAGTACACAGATGGCTTCGATCTCCGGAAGCAGGGTCGTCATAGCGCTGCTGGTATGTGATTGGCCACGGCAGACATTGGAGCTGAAGATGTGGGAGGAACATCTCCTTGGCAACGGAGCTTCTGCCTCTTTGCTTCTGTCGCTACGATGGCATGGTGATATGACACTGAACCTTGGATCTTGGGATCTCGTTTGCCATAGTACCATGCTGTAGGCTCATATTACATTTGGCGTAAGAGAGGCGAGAACCATGGCTTGAAGCAACTTTGAAGTCAAATCAGATCAGATCAGATCAGATCAGCCCAGTGAAAGTCATAGCTTATGTAAGCAGAATTGCTTCATCCCGTCGAAAAGTTGAAGCCGAAGAACAATCTTCACAATTGGAGCAACAACACTCGGCATCGATACCGACATATGTACTACCCAACATGAGCACTCATCATTCACACGTGCGCCCAAACACGCATCTGTTCCTCCGTCTACCGACCGAGACATTGCGACTGATAGAAATTAAACTGAATACGTAGGTTCATATCCAACATTTGCGCGAGCTCCTCAGAACCCGACCATTCGATGCCTCCTGACTGCCATACAAAGATACTGAGAATGGCACAGGATCATCGAGGTTGGCAAACTGGGCTCATTTCCTTCCAATCTCCTACTAGGCCGACCTTACTACCACACCTACGAACTGCTTGAGCGGAGAGATGGCGAACTCTACTCAAGGCTGCGCATTGTCCCTCAGGCGGAACTGAATGCAGAAGCTGGGATTGAAGATGCGACGACGTCAACACCGGCGACACCACCGGATACAGGAGCATTGCCCGAGGGCTACGATTTGACGGCGAACGATCCTTCGCTGAAGACGAACCAGATGACAGTGGACGATGCGAGTCGGCAGACATTATCACACGCTGAGATTGAAGAGTTGAAGAAGTCTGCAGCGGGGAAAGAGGTGATTGAGAAGATTTTGGCGAGTCACACGGGTCTAGATGAGAAGACTGTCTACTCGAAAGCCAAGTACATGCTACGGAAGAGGCAGAAGTATCTGAAGCGTTTCACCGTACTGCCAATGGATATGGGAAACCTCATCGAGTTCGTCATGGAGAAAGACGCGCCTCGGATTATGGAGATGCGGGAGGAGTCACTCGGGTTGGTGACTGCATGGAGCAATGTGCATCTGAGCAACGCGGCTAAGCTGGGGTTCACTGGAGAAGATCAAGATAAGCCTTGCGGGAGATGGCTCGTGGTGGACGACACTGGCGGCTTAGTAGTCGCAGCGCTGGCAGAGCGTATGGGCATCCTTCACCCTCCACTACCCGGTGAAGCAAAACCATCTCTCGAATCCCAAGCAGAAGCCGGAGCACCAATCGATGGCCCGCAAACCAACGGCACCACAAAGCCAAAACAACCCTCCCACCGCGACTTCCCCATACCAGCAACATCGAACACCATCACCGTCCTCCACGCAGCCGTCCAACCCAACGTCTCAATCCTAAAATACTTCGGCTACGACACCAGCAACCCAACCATAGCCCGCAACGAAGAAGAAGAACACCCACTCCACACGCACATGAAATCCCTCTCCTGGCTGCAACTCCTCCACCCAGAAGAAGACCCAACCTACATCGAACCCGAACGCATCTCCGAAGAAACGCTCGCAACCTGGAAATCAGGAAAACGAGGCACATACTTCAAAAAACGCCGGCGCTGGTCCCGCTGCAAATCCATCGTCGACGAAACACGATCCGGAAATTTCGACGGCCTCATAATCGCAACCCACATGGACCATACCTCCATCCTCTCCCACACCGTCCCCTTAATCCGCGGAGGAGGCCATATCGTCATGTATAGTCCAGCAATCGAACCTCTCGTCAACACCATCGATCTATACTCCAAAGATCGCCGGACTGCTTATATTACACATATCAGTAAAGGCGAAGTCCCGGATAAGGATGATTTCCCGGTTGATCCAAGACTTTTGTTGGCGCCGAGTATACAGACGAGTCGGATTCGGGATTGGCAGGTTTTACCTGGACGGACACATCCGTTTATGACTGGGAGAGGAGGTGCGGAAGGGTATATTTTGACTGCGAGGAGGGCGATTCCGCTTGAGGGTGGGGTTGAGGCGAAGGGGAATTTTTCGAAGAAGAGGAAGATTGTTGCGGTGGAGGATGGTGCGGTGGTGGAGAGGTAGGTAAAAGGGACGAGATTCGATAGTTGGATTACCTAGGCGGGTTGAAGAGAAACGATCGATGCCGTGACAAGGCATGTCTGCCGTTGCGTGCCCTCAAGTCCTTTGCGGCTATAGGAGCAACTAGATCGCGAGGCTCAATATGCGAGCTCTTGGATATCAAACATATTCCAGGTGTGCGAAGCAGCAAGATCGTACTTTCCATCTCACCAAGGTTAATTTTTCGCTTTCCGCACATGATTGCGATTCAACGCAAGTCCACCGACGATGGTCAAATAGAGACTAGTGATGAAAAATAAGGCCTTTGACGTAGTCGTGTCATGCTAGATCCGCTATCGCCAACGATGTCGTCGAATCTCAGTGCCGAAAATGATCATTGCACTTTCTCCTTTTGCGTCCAGGCACATAGGGTCTGGAGAACTGCCTCTGTATAAACGACTTAGGCAAAGGTCAGGTAGTGATAGCATCTATGCAGCCAGATGTCTAGTCAAATGCTTTGCCACGCCCTCGCAATCGTGGTCCGGGAGTGTCATCTTCGATGGAGGATGGTAGATAGGCTGTCTGCCTTTTTGCCGAAAGCTCTCGGGTGTTCTTTCTGGGTACTTGATTGAAGCCTAAAGTGTCCGAGAAAGACTGGTGACGGACTGATAATTCCGCAATTGAACTTGCCACGTTCGTGTTCAAGGCTTGATCACGCACATGGTCTGGGTTTCGCCTGGGCTGGCGGCAATCGAAACCCTCGGCGTTGTTGTAATCTTGACGATCACTCGTGCCTCGGTCCACACTGCAAGTAGACATAATCTTCGCGCAAGAAGCTCTGAGTGACAGTCCGTTCCCCATGTGAGTGTTGTATATCGGCGCTCTAAGCGGGATTGTGGGCACATTATGCTGATGAGTCTTTGCTCTGCTGCTCCTGGAAGAGCTTCGCCTTGCACGCACCCGGTGTGCGTCCGAGCAGGCGTGCGATTTCATCCCATTTCTTTGATTCGGACCTCAGTGCAACAAGTCTGGTAATGTCGCTTGGCGCCCATGGATCAGGCACCTTGAGAGGTGAAACTACCGACTGATACATCTGATTCGATACAGCACCCACAGGCCGGCCGACGCGCTTAGCTATCTGCGAACGTGAAAGCCCCTGTGCACGAAGTCTCTCGAGCATTTCCTTCTCCTCAGCTGTCCAATGTTGTGTTTTGCGACGCTTGTAGCTGTCAGCGTCTCTCAGGTGCACTGCCCAGCGATTGTTAACTGCATGTGCTGTGCGGCCAGGCAAATGCGTGCTGATCTGTTTGGTAGTGAGGCCCTGCTTCTTGAGCTTCAACAGTCGTTCACTTTCGGTTTCACTCCAAAGTTTATGACCAATGGCGGCTTTCAGCGGTGTTTTGCGCTGAAACTCAGCCTGACTCTCTACACTCTTGAGGCCACGTCCTATCGCGAGCGCAATCTCGGCATAGCTCCTTCCCTTCTTCCGCATTTCACGGAATGTAGCGACATCTGCTTCGGACCACGGACCGAACTTTTGCGTGGAGTCGCCAGGGACCAGCAGATGCCGGCGCACCGCAGCCCGTACACTACCCTTCGTCCTGTTCAATACGGCGGCGATGTCCTCGTATGTATCTCCAGCGGCCCGCAGCTCCTTCAAAGTATCCAGTTCGTCTTTCGACCACGTCCTGGAAGCGTACGATGTAGGTGAACGTGGACTAGCCTGGACAGTACCGTAGCGCACTGCCTTTACTTGCCGGCTTGCCACGGATAAAAACGACCTGTCAAGCATACTTGCAATTGCCCTAGTCGACATCCCTTCTTTGCGTAGTTGCACCAGCTTGTCGAGCTCTTCCTGACTCCAAGCGCGGTTCCGCCAAGCAGCGGGAGATGGGGATTCGTTCGAACCTGTGCTGTATGCATGCGCATTGTACGTGTATAGCGCCCCGAAACGGGAGCGGAATGATGAGATCCATTGCGGCCAGATTATCTTCGATCGCGGAGGCGATACACAGAGCAAGTAAGCTCTTTGACAAAGTGAGATTCGCATGTGAAAGAAGGTGTGGTTGTTTCGTGAGCTTAAGTTGTTCAGGTACGAACGCGACTTCGGACGTGTCTCGGCCATTCAGTCGGCCCGCGACTGGAAGCCCTTCAATTCTGAACTAAATTTTGATTGAACCGACTAAACTCTACTCGACTCACTTCTTCCTCGCATGAACATACAAATGTCTCTCCGCCACAACATCACCTTCCACACAAAGTCCAGCCTCAACACCTCTCGGTACAAATTCCACAACTTCCTGAAACTCCACCACAAACCCAGAATCTCTAATCGCACTCAAAATCTGCTCCGTATCAAGACTAGACGAAACAATATCCCTCCCCAGCCACTTATAATCTCCCTTCTCATCATCAATAGGCAGCGTTCCAAACACAAGCAACCCATCTTTCTCCAACCAAGACGCCGCTCTAGGGAAGAAGCCCCGTATATCTTGCTGAGACATATCGATGAGGAAACTGAAGTAGGCTGTTACTGCAGCGTATGGTAAGTCGGATTGAGGAGGCTGCCATGTTCTGGAGTCTGCGATGTGGAATGTTGCTTGGGGTAGTGATGAACGAGCTTTTTCGATCATGGCGGGGGTTATGTCGATGCCTGTGACTTGATGGCCTGCTTTGACGAGCATTTCGCATGCTGGTCGGCCGGTGCCGCAGCCGATGTCTAGCACTTTTGAGTTAGGTGGTAGTTGGGAGATTAGGAGGTTGAGAGAACGGATGTGTGCTGGAGCATGGTACCCAAAGGCGTCTTCATATGCGGCTCCGATGCCTTGGTATAGGTCTTTTGCCGAGAAGTCGGGTGGTGTTTGAGGCAGACTGGGTGTCATTGTTGCCAGAGCACTGCCGGGAGCAGGCGTAGTTGTGGAGATGCATGCGTCTTGACGTGTTGGAGCTTTCGTGATATATATGACTGCGTCGGCCGGAATTCATAGCAGATGACAGGATGAGGACTTGGACGTAATAGGCAATCGCTGCGCTCGCCTTAGACCGAGGCTGGGTGACATTGATCGATGCCTTTTCATTTTCCTTATCATGCATTTAGGATGAAGGTGCACCGGCCAGCCTTTCTTCTCTCAAGCGAGGTAAAGGTTCATTCGTGCTAATCTCCGCCAGATAATTCACATAAGCCGCGCTATAACATTCATAAGGCGTAACAGAAACCCATCCATCCAGTCCCTCATCATTTCTGAACTTATATAAATGTGTACCAGATGGCGTTGTAGCTCTGATAGTCTCACCATCCTTCAAATGGAGCCCTTCCAGTGACTTTTGAGTCATCTTGCGATCGGAGACGGGAAATTTGCGCCAGTTGTCATAGGCGCGGATACTCTTGTATGCCATAATTGCAGCTTTATTGGCAGTCTCCAGGTCGGTATAAATACCTTTGATATCCCCAGTCCGCATCTTACATGGCAAGTTGTCCTCGATCCAACTCGAGCGGACAATGTAGTAAAGCTTCGAGTCTGGGCCTTGCATTCCTTTGGCTATACTCGATTGCAGTTTTGAGATGAGTTCTTCCATCTCCATGATTTTCAAGTCGGTTTTTCTTCTCTCTTGTTTGAGTCCCTCGATATCATTTTGCAAGTCACTGAGCCAATATCCTTGGCAATCGTGTTCCGCTGGTGCGCTAGTTCTAGCCTTGCCTTTCTTGCTTGGTTCTGCCTCCAGAGCTTCTGTAGACTGGCGTTTCGGCATGATTGCGATGATACTGTGCAGATGTGAGATCACATTGCAGACCTCGTCACTGAAGAAGTGCCGAACTCTAAAGAGATTCGGCGGTGGCCTGTGCTTGCGAAGCTGCAAAAACACCGAATCTCCGATTTCTCCTTCTCTCCTTCTATATACTAAATCATACTCGCTGCACTCGCTATATACGCCTAACACTCTCTAAACTTGTTCTAATTAATTATAGTTTATTCCTCTATCGATCTAGATCTATAGCGTCTTAAAATATAGTTATAGCTAGCTACTAGCTAGTTTTATAATAAGATCTATACTACTCTCTATAAACGCGATAGACTTATAATTAGCCTCTACGTATTCTACTATACTCTTACTAAATAGAAGCTATTTATATAGCTTATAAGAAACTACTTAAATAAAAGAAAAAAAGTAGAGCTATATAAATATATTAAAAAGCTATTCTATAAGTATAACGCTTTATATAACTAGAAGATATATTATATTCTAGAGCTAGATAGATTTATACTATTATTAAAGTAATACTTAGATCTATATAGAAGTATAGATCTAAAGTACTTAATTAATATAAAGTTAGTAGTAGCGCTTAAGTCTATAATCTATACTATCCTTTAAGACTTTATTAAAGATAGACGAGTATAGAACTTTAGATATCGTAAGCTTATATAAAAGATAAGAATATATTATAGATTTATTAGTAAGTAAGTAAATAGCTTATTTATATAGACTTAGATAGTAATTACGTAGACTTATAGTATAGTACTATCGATAATCGATAAGATAAACTAGCTATTATAAGTCTCTTAGACTCTCTAGATTAACTAGACTAGTTAAACTCTTAGGACGATATTAAACGCTTATTAATAAAGCTATTACTACTACTTTTATTAAATTAAGAAAGTATATAGTCTAGTAGTAGAATACTATATTTATTACGTAGGTTATATAATAGATATACCTAGAGTATACGTACTAAGTATTTATACTAAAGAATAAAGAGTCCTAGGTTTAATCTCTAGTATATCTATTTTACTAGTTTATTTACTTAGACTTACTAGATTTAATTATCTTTTTATATACTAGAGCTAACTAAATTATATATTACTTAAACTTACTAGATTCGATTATCGTTTTATACGCTAGAACTAGCTTAATTATATATTAATAACGCTATTCTTATTACTATTATCTAATAAGAACTCTAAGGCGTATAGTCTAATAGTTAGATACTACTATTTATTAGATAATAGTAGTAAT